>JABFQC010001356.1:0-19811 GCA_022817085.1 Psilanteris sp. ZL-2020 | reverse complement strand
GTATAGTCTACGCAATCGAAAAGCCTCATTCCATGGCTTAAGGCATAAAATAATCTTCATCATTCATTCATTCATTCTCATTCATTCCTTGGCTGATTGTTAAAAGTTTCAATTCAATTAGCGAATAGGTTTGTACGCGCGAAGTTACGGCACCGCGCGACTTTTTTGCTTTCGGCTTTCTGAACGCGCGAAAGAAACGCAACTGCCAAGCCGACACGAATTTACGACTGAAAATAAATTGGAACTAATTCAATTAACAAAGATAATTAACAACGGAGATACCAGGTTCAATAAACAAAATATACAGAACTTTGTTTAAACGACTTTTATATCTTATCGAAGACAAGAATTTGTAAAATCAGATTAATTATCCAAACCAATTGTACGTGTTCATTAAAATTCACTAAAACACATACGAAGTTATATAAGATTTATGCAAGATTATATAAAGTGTGGAACAGCGTTACAAATTGTTCGCCATTTTTCTCGGCTGTTTTTCTTCTATTTTTCATTTTTTCCAATCAAACAACCACGGAGATTTGAAATCCAAAACGGAACGAGCGATTAATTCACGCCGACTGTCAAAATGCAGTTTCTCGTGTTCATTTATATTCAGTTTTTGTTGCAGCTTTCGAACGAACGCAGCACCGTTCGCCAGTCGATGAGCTTTTTGCAGGTTGTTTTTGTTGGAATTGTTTGCGCAAAGCGGACGTTAAACACAGAGACGCGGGGCAAATGCAAATGAAGAGCGCGCGATCGCTTCGCGAAGACGGTTCCGAGAATCGGTCGCGTCTGCGAATGCAACACTCGAGAGGAGAAGAACCGCAAGAGGCGCATGAGTTATGAATCGAGCAACAGGTCGCAGGTGTGCGTGGACTGTGGACTCTTACGCAATTCCGGCGCTGACATACTTGGAGCGCTGCGATTCCTGCGATTATCCTGCCCGTGGAGTCGACCGCCACCTTTTCTTACAAAACCGTGTGTCGCTATTTTTATCACTTCCGCCTGCACACAGCCAACGAGTCTTCTTATTATATGCAAATAATTTTTCATTCAATTCTTATGGATGAACAAAATTGGACGTCGTCGGACAATCGAATGGCGTTGGTTCGTGTGTTTATTCATTGCCAGGAGAGGAGGAAACATTTGAAGCGGTTTGCTGTTTGAATTGAAGGATCGGGAAAGTGAACAGTCAGTTGCAGACTTTTTTGTCGTTCGCCAACAGCAGTTTCAAGATAAGGCTGCGTTATCTTGCGCATACAAGCGAACGTAATGATGTCGAGGCGATGAGGCGACCTGCAATCCGAGCTTGATCTGAATCAAATTGCAAAGAAACGTTGTTCTTGCGTTGTTTCAATGGTTTTGACACGAGATCGCGTCAAGCTTCTGAGGATACAATGATGTTATTTTCAATTAACCTATATATGCGTTGGAAGGCATCGATACTATGCCCGAGCTGATATCTGTTTGATCATATTGGTGTTAAAATCTGTTATGAGTCATGTTTTTGGCAAGAGTAAAAGAAAAGGCAGATAATGAATCAGGGTGATGAAATCGGTTGATTAAGCTGGACGTTGTGTTAAAAAATTACGCATGATTTTGCGATAAATTAGTTTTCTGAAACAAACATGAGATGATTTGGTTTGTCAAATTGGTTTGGTTAAGCTTTCGGTAATTTGTATATCGATTTCCAGGTTCGTTTTAGTTCAAAGCGTTCAGTTAGGAGTAATTATAAGAGTTTAAAAAATGTCGTTTTAAGCGGTGGTATTTTAAATGATCATATTATTTAAATTATAAGATGATGGTGTTGTATGTTGGTAAAAATAAATGTAATAGATGAATCATGACATTTTATAATGATTATAAGTGATTGCATTATTAGAATAATGTAAATAATTTTGAGATTTACTTGATTG
This sequence comes from Psilanteris sp. ZL-2020, assembly GCA_022817085.1. NCBI lineage: Eukaryota > Metazoa > Arthropoda > Insecta > Hymenoptera > Scelionidae > Psilanteris > Psilanteris sp. ZL-2020. Next base: position 17,895 of record JABFQC010001356.1, on the reverse strand, counting down.
TTAATGAGTTTGGTAAACAAATAGGTAGGGTTAATGGTCACAGAGGAGCAGAAATTTGGAACAATTGAAATTAATGATAAAGCAATTTAATAGCACAATTTTTGTACATGACTTTAAATTATCTTTGAATTATCTTTAACTATCACTGATTACCATTATTCACTTTGATTTCAAAACATACCATTTTAATATATAAGTTTGTGATATTGTATTTGTACTGTTTCTAATTGCATGCTTTACCAAAACTAAAAACTGGAAGAGTCGGCTTTCATTCTTGTCTAGGGTAAGCGTTTCATGATGATTATAATCAGTGTGGCACCGTACATTTAGAAATCCTACAATTTATCCCAGACACTGTTTGACAAAAGTTCAATAAGAAAATTGTTAAACGACTGCGAAAAACGTGTCTGATTCTTTTAAAAGCATGAACGTGAAATAAAAAACAACCAAAGAAATGAAATAAAACCCAAGATGAGTTAAACATTAAAGACGTTGTAAAAGTGTTAACGAAAAAAGCGGTTAGTCCGATGTTATTGATACGACGTTGGGTACTTTTGCCAGGAGTATCTCCTTGTATTAATTGCGCGTTTAAAGTCGCTTCGTTCACGGGAAATTGATGCTTTTAATTGCAGCTGCAACAGAAGGCATAGTCCTCAGACACGCTTTTCAGTAACGCGTCCTTCCTTCCGCCAGGTTTTCATTAGCTGTCACGTTGCACAACTTGACGCGAGTATCAATAATTAGAAAAAATTATGTCACCAACAGCATTGAACCCAGACGGTACTCGTGGTCAAGGCAACCGTGTCGGAAAGGCGGTCGAGTGATTTTTTTGTCAAGCCAATGTATTATTGTCTCGCAAAAAATGTCCAGACTATCAATTCATGATTAAAGCTTCGCTCGTTCAATTACTTTTATATCAGCAGTTCCTGTCTTTCTTCATGTTCCTTTAATAACTGTTGATAAAAAGTTCATCGTGTTATTCATAAAAAACTCGACTAAATTATTATTCATTGATAATGACTGTTAATTCATTCGTGTAATTAAATTGTTGATTTTCTGTTAATTACGTAGGAATATACAATGAAGATAGCCAAAGCGGTGCAGCGTGCTTTTCTGCGAAAATGATTTTAAATGTCGGATTTGAGAATTGAGAAAAATTGCTTTGTACTGGCAATGTGTAATTGAAAATTAATTATAAATAATAAGTTATGAATTAATAGTCGTAATGAAATTTATTTAAAATTTAAAATGTTGAATTTTTATCAATTGGTTTTGTTTATTTTCATTATTATGCGATTCGGTATTGATAAATTTGTTCTCTTTGCAGGTTATGAGCCAACAAGTTAGGAAAGAAAATCCACTGCAGTTTAAGTTCCGGGCCAAATTCTATCCAGAGGATGTTGTTGAAGAACTTATTCAAGATATTACTTTGCGACTATTTTACCTGCAGGTTAGTATTTATATTGAAATGAATATACTTATATTGTGCAAGTATGTTGTTTTAAATAAATTATTTAAGATTGTACCGTTGTTAGCTATTATAAAAATAAATGTACAGTTATTTAAGTTGTTTTGAAATTTTTAATGCGTGTCTGAAACAAAACATTTGTAATGAAATTATTTAATAAGTAATTAGTACATTAAAAATGCTGATAGAATATGTACATGTTAAATAGAGTTCAATTAACTAAATGCAAATATTTGCTATATTACATTAAAAATAAATATAAAATGCCACTAGGGAACAAATACTTTGCTCAAATTATTTTTAATTCAGTAAATACAATAATAAAAATAATTAAATCCAAGTAATTTAATTTTATTTTATGCAAATGTTTCTTTCAGTTAAGCAACATAGCGGTTATCATTTAGAAATACAATTTCTTATTATATGTATATCTATCTATTTCAAGGATTTTTAAAACTTTACATCGAGTATAAAATGACTATTGTTAAAACTATATTCTTTGAAATGAACTATTTAAATATTACATTGCATATTAAATAAATTAATGAAATGCATTCTGAATGTTGCATATAACAATTTAAATTTTATTAATTCTGTGTTTAAACTTTAATTGAAATCTATTAATAGACTTGCATTATAAATAATAGATATTTTATAAGTTTATTTTGTTGTTAGGTAACAGCTCTAAGTATTTTAAATTTGTATATTTCGATGTATAATATTATTTTTAAAAGAATGTAATACTATCTTAACGATTTAATTACCAATGAAATATAGAAAACTCATGCAATTAATATTTCCAAAGCTTTTATTTTAACCAGATATTTTTTAATAAGGCTGTATTTCGCGAAATAATATTTAACGACATTAAATAATTGTATTAAATTACTGTTTAAAAGGCAATTATAATTTTTTAAATCAATAAAAAATAAATATAAATTAATTTATTTAATTATCTTCAAGGTAAAAAACACAATTTTGACGGATGAAGTTTACTGCCCTCCGGAAACATCTGTGTTACTTGCATCATATGCTGTGCAGGCGAGATATGGTGATTTTCAAGAAGATATTCATCCAGCAGGATTCTTAACGAATGATCGTCTACTACCTCAGCGTGTAATGGATCAACATAAAATGAGCAAGGAAGAATGGGAAATGTCTATTATGAATTGGTGGCGAGAACATCGTGGAATGCTTCGTGATGATGCCATGATGGAATATCTTAAAATTGCTCAGGTAACAGTCATGATAATTTATAGCTATGTTAACTACAACATGATTAAGACAATAAAAAATAATTTTTGTTTAGGATCTGGAAATGTATGGTGTAAATTATTTTGAGATTCGCAACAAAAAGGGTACAGAGTTGTGGTTGGGTGTTGATGCTTTGGGTTTGAATATTTATGAGAAAGAAGATAAATTAACGCCGAAAATTGGATTTCCATGGTCTGAAATTAGAAACATTTCGTTTAACGAGAAAAAATTCATAATCAAACCAATTGAACGAAAAGCACCTGACTTTATCTTCTTTGCTCCTCGAGTTAGGACTAATAAGAGAATTCTTGCACTCTGCATGGGAAATCATGAATTGTATATGCGAAGACGTAAACCTGACACCATTGATGTTCAACAGATGAAGGTATTTCATACTTAATATCTAATTTATTTGTAAATTATATATATATAATTTATATATAATATAATTTAATAATAAAATTAACATTACAATAAACAGATTATTTATTTATTTATAAATAGTATTTAATTTGTTATCATATAAAATTTTAAATTAAATAAATTAATAAATTTAACTTTAGTGGCAAAAATTATAAATTTAAGAGATATAAATTTTAATTAATAACATTTGTTTTCAAATACAAATACATCTTTATAAAACGATCTATTTCTATTCAAATTAACAACTAAAGTAAAATTGTTTGGATAAAAAGTAAATATAATTAACTTGTTTTTTTTTTTTAAATTTTTTGTTATCATATTTCAAAAATTATTCTAAGATATTTCATTAAAATACAACTATATTTTCATTATTACAATTAATACAATAATAGAATTATTATATTAAAACAATTTTTTGGAAAAAAATTTAATAACGATTCATTAATACTAATTTCAACTATGCAAAAGTACATTTAATAATATCTAATTAACTAATATATTTTTTAGGCTCAAGCTAAAGAAGAAAAAATGCTTAAAGTGAAAGAAAAAGAAAAGTTACAGTTGGAAAGAGCAGCTAGGGAACGAGCGGAAAAGAAACAACAAGAGTATGCAGAGAGACTTAAGAATATGCAAGAAGAGATGCTCACACGACAATCTGAATTGTGTGAAGCTCAAGATAAAATACGTCGACTTGAAGAAGAACTTAAACAGCATTTAGCTACTAAAGAAGAATTATTACATCGTGAAGAAGTATGTTATTATGTTTCACACTATTCAATTTATAGCAAGCAATCATTTTATAATTGTATAATTAATAAATCATTATATATTTTTTGTAACATTAATTTTATGTACAATTAAAATTATATGAACCACATAAAATAACTCATAAAAAATATAATAATTTCCTGAATAGACAAGAAATTTAATTAAAAGTTAAATTATTAAATAATTATTATTTAGAATTATTGTTAATAATATTATATAATACACGAAATTAACAATATCATGAACAAATGTAAATGTTTGTTTTAGGAATTGACGGCAATGATGAAAAAATTGGAAGTCTCTCATGAAATGGAAGCTGCTGAACGAGCTAAGCTTGAACAAGAAATTAAATCTAAACAGGAAGAAGTTACGCGTATTCAATCAGAAGTTGCTGCCAAGGATGCTGAAGCTCAGAGATTACAATCTGAAGTTGCTGCAGTGAAGTACGTATTCATATCATTTAATTGACTTAATTAATTTATATGTTGACAAATTATTTGTGTACGAGTTACTAATTGTTTATTTGATTAGATTACGAGAAACCGAATTGATGCAAGCTAACACTACACCACATCATCATCATGTGGAAGAAAATGAAGAAGATGAAGAGAATGAAGATGATGTGCCACAAGGAGATGTTACCAAGGAACTTGCAACCGATGAATCCATAAAAGATCCGGTTGAAGAACGTCGCACTTTGGCTGAAAAGAGTGAACGTCTTCATGGGCAACTCAAGGTAGTTATATTTACGAAATGATTTGTAAATTTATTTATATTCGGGAATAATCTAAATTGAATTAACAAAAAAAAAATCAACAATATAATAAATATAGTTTATGCCTAATAAATATTTCATATTTGATGTTCATAATATTATTATATAATAATTACTCATTATTGTTTCAGGCTTTAAAACAAGGTCTTGCGCAATCTCGAGATGAAACGAAAGAAACTATGCTGGATAAAATTCACAAGGAGAATGTGCGATGTGGTCGCGACAAGTACAAAACTTTACGCGAAATTCGTAGAGGCAATACTAAGCGTCGTGTTGATCAGTTCGAGAACATGTAAATTAAGTGCAAATCTCGTACGAATCAGAATCCAAAATCGCTAATGTACTGTCTTTGTAACTTATAACACCTGAAGTCTCGCGCATGCTATAAGCAATCATTACACATGAGACACAATAAGTGAAATGCGTTCCTATAGAAGCTGCATTCATGCCACATTTGTGCGTTTCACAATGGGCGCATTTAATTACATTATATTATATTATATTATATTATATACATGTATATAAACATAACAATCGACAAGCCGGTAATAACTTAATTTACGCATGCGCGAGCTTTTTATCTTCCACCATTGTAAGTGATTCGCAGAAACTAACAGAAACGTATTCCGCACCATTTTGGTTCACAAAAGCACTCAAAACCGTCCGTTCGAATAACCCGATGTTCCAAATCTTCCATTATTGGACAATGATAGACATATTTTGATTAGCGATTTTATATTGGAAAAAAATTCAAACACTAGTGGCCTTCAATAATATATATATATATATATATATTATATTATATTATATTATATATATTATATTACATATATATATATATACATGAGTAATAACAGCGTATAAAATATTTCTATACAGTTTTAAGCTTAGAAACAAATCGATGCTTAATTATGATTTTTTTCCTAATTAATGTTTTTGTTTCCGTCTTCTTCAATTATTTTTGTTCTTGTTCTTGTGCAAAATGAAGCGAATGTGAATGAGTGCATGAAGGAATACACTAGGATGGGATTAAGAAAATTTTATTTTATTTTTGTTTTGATGCTAGATGTAAGAATATTTTGGAAAGAGATATAACATTTAATTCGACGAGTAAAATGCTAATAAATATTCTCTGGAAAGCGGGCGAGAATTTCGAAACGATGATGGTTTTAGAGCAAATACACAATCACGAGGGAAAATTATTAGAACAACGTCAACAAAATATGAGATATTTTTGAATATATTTAATAGTAATGTTTACAGATGAGTAGCCTTATTACTATTATTATTATTATTATTATTATATTATTAATTATTATATTAATATTTACAGTTTAGTAGTGTTATTATTAATGATGATTATTGTCGATATCATATGAATGAATTCGTGTTAACTAAAAAGCAAAGCAACTTATAGTTCCCAATTTTACTTGTTATGCAATACGAGTTTATAAAATTGGTTTATTGAAACCATTGTTTCTGCGGTGTCTTTTTTAAGTTCTTCATTTTTATAACAGGCTTCCGAATTCTGGACGATTACATTCCAAAGACTTCATCGCCTTTATTTTTGCCGCAATATTTTATTAAAATTTTAGTACATATGTTGAACAATGTAAATTGCTTTTTTATACAACTTTTTGTTTTCTTTTTTTCCCTAAAATAATCCTTTTTGTTTCTAAGAAAATAAAAAAAAAACTTTTAAATGAAATTTGTGCATCTATTGAAAAGTATTACAGATATATAGATAGATTTGTATACAATATTTATAAATGTGCATTTATTGAAAAGTATTTTAATTAAATGTAATGCATTTTTATTATATTACAACAAAATATAAAAGTAAAATCGTCGTTATATTTTTAAAGACAATAAGATAATAGGGTATTTTAGAGACAAATAAAATTTTCATATTTTACAAAAGACAATCAAAATCATCGTATTCTTTTAAAGCACATTACATTTAAATCATGGAGGGAAAAAGCTTTTATAGTCACATTTTTATGCCATTTTATTAAAAAATCATCTAGAAGAAAGCATATATGTTAATGATTTTATAATTTTAAAAATTGTTATCGCTTCTTTTTTATGAGATCGTCTCAGAATTATACATTTATTAGATGAAATAGTAGTAAAATATAATAGAAACACAAACAATTTAATATCAAGAGTTATTTACGTGATTTAACATTTATAATATTATGTATAAAATTAAAGAACATTAGACACTAACAAAATGAAACAAATATTTTATACTATTTAAAAGAAATGCTTTTTTCAAATAAAACATTCACAGATTTTTAAATGTAAATATGACTTTGCCAGTTATTGAATAAGAGCAATTAATCGAATGCAATTTGTTTTTATATCGCGGTGCTATGAAAGCTTTTATTTTGAGGTGAAACGATTATTTCGATAAAAAATGCGAGATAAAACAATTTCACAATACATTCCGGAATTAATAGTACTGATTAACTCCTTGCATTATGAATCTTGGCGACTAAATATTTCATCTTTGTTTCGAGTACCTAAAGTTCGTCAGCATATGCACCGCTTTATCTTTTCAAAAGATTTATTTTCAGTTGCTAATATTTGTAGCAGTATTACGTCGTTGATCGATACATACGATACACAAACCAGAATAAATATCGATATTATATGAAAAACTTGATTAAAAAATGTTAAAAAAATGCAAAAAAACATATGTTGGTGCGAGGATATAAGAACTAAATGTACTTTGCTAAGAAAAATTGATTAGAGATTGTTTAAATAAAAATCATATCGCATAAAAGGTGTTTTTTATTTCAACCTGAATTTGTCAATTGTTATCATTGGGGTTTCAATTAAAACGTTGAACTTAGAAAAATAGAATGTTATTTATTATTTATTAATAATAGAGTTTTGTTTGATCATACAATCATTAATACAGTTATAAATAGGTTCTCTATCTTACACATGGAATGACGCCGAATGCAGCTGTAATATATAATAAAAAATGTTTATGTGTGAAAAAACGATATTCACATATAATATTTGATTGAACTTACGTCAATAATTTCAGGTTCCAAAGTTAACTTATGTATTCCTTCATTATGGAAATATTGTTTAACTTTCTCAGAAACTTTCGAATAATCACTATAATTTCTGTACTTTATATGAGCAGAAGCTACCACAATGTCACCATCTAATTGCCAAATATGTAAATCCTTAACTTCGAGAATACCATCGATAGTTTTCAACAAACCATCTTTTATTGCTTCCACCTTAAATTAAAATTATCTGATTCAACTACTTTGATTTGAGTACAGAAAAAACATAAATTTGAATGTATTATATAAAATATTAGTTTTTAAGTATTTTGGGGAAAACGAGAGTCGAAAAATTAGTTATCCATTTACAAAAATAAGAATTTATTATTTTTATTACCTGAATATGTGTTGGAACAGATTGTAATAATATTAATCCTGATTCTTTTAATAAAGGCCAAGTTGTACATAAAATAAGAGATACCATTATCAGCGATAAAGCTGGATCTACATAAAATCTGCAAATGTTAATCATTCAAGTTCATTATTTTGTATTTAGGGTGCACAAACGTTATAATGCATTATACAATATGACCACATTGACCCACGTTAAAAATTGTAAAAATAATATTACATTCTTGGCGTACAGAAGACAGTTAACCCTCTATAGCCATCAAGAACAACATAATATTACATTATATATGAGCAGAAATATATGAACAATGAAATATTTAAAAAAGGAATGAGATGAGTCCTGATAACATCCCCCAAATAATTAGAAATAAAATGTTTTATCATTGTGCAATATATTCAATGTCGAAATTGTTTAAATTAGATATACCTGTATTCCCATTCAGGATAATACCACATTATACTGGCCGAAATGATTACAATGATAGACCCAAGGGCATCTGTTAATACATGAAGAAAAACACCTCGTATATTCATGTGACTACTATGATGATTTTGACTAGAATGATTGTGATGGAAACTTTGTAAAACTGAATTTGAAGCTTCTTCAGATGAACTTTCATTATCCACTATGTCAGCAACATGACGCCTGTTTCCGTGAGAGTGACCATGTTCTAAAAATGAAAAAACATTAAATATTTTTAGTTGAATGATATATTAAATAATATATATATTATATGTTATTTACTTATTGTGATAATAATATTAATAATCCTAATTTAAAATTAATGTTTAGATAAAGAAATTACCATGGAATAGCAGTAACCCAATCAGGTTGAACAAGAAACCCACGGCACCAATCACTATTAAGAGTGGAGCATTATGGATTTCTTCGACTTTTATTATTCTTTTAAATGCTTCGATTGCGATATTAAAACATATTGCGAATAAGAAGACAGCATTGATCATAGCTCCCACAACTTCTGCTCGTGCCCATCCATAAGTATTTTTGGAATATTTTTTAGATGACAGCTATAAAAGCAGTGAAGCGATATAGTGGAAACCATCAATTGCAAGCTCAAATAAATGTATTTTGCAAAAGCAGCAAGTTAATATAAAATTGAAAGATCTTAGTTTTTAAAACTATATATTTATGAATTTAATGAATTTGAATTGAAATTCAGAATTGCGTTGATTAATTTTTGTAAATTGAAATATAATTTGCTATGAAATTTATGAATGTTATAAAAATAATAGGGTTCAAAACTCACGTGGACTGACACATATGCAATAATTAAAGAAAAAGCATCCGAGAACATATGAAGACTATCCGCAATCAATGCTGTGGAATTTGTTACATATCCTATGATCATTTCTACTGGTATAAAAAAGCCAACCATAAATATCATCGACAAAAGACGACATTTTTTACCGCTGTAACGACCCATCACATCCAACGTGAACAATAAAACTAAATCATTTACAAGAATTATTCGCTTTTAGGAAGTTATCGTGCCAAATACATTATGATATTAAATATGACACAGTTAATATTAGAATACAAGTTTATACAATATTTAATCTAGAACGCAATTAATTACTTAATACAGTGACACTTACAATTTTCATAATTGAAAAATAGGACACGACAATAAATTAGTGTTACTTTTATTATTGGTGACCGAGTTACAAAATGAAGCGGTCAAAACAAACTACTTCATTCGCTTAAGCCTACAAAGTTGCTTTAAATGATTAGCTTTCTAATATTTTATCTTAATGTTTACAACTCAAGTTCAACTATCGTGTTTAGATAATGAACTGGTGCATTAAATGCTTTGAACAAAATTATGACACCTGAATCTAGTTTAATCAAATTTATTAAATGCTTGTCCAAAACAATGTGCCAACGCTCAATTATACATTTATTTTGTAGATAAAAAGTCTTTGCAATGTAATAAATGAGATAGTAGAGTTTATCTTTGACGGATAACACTGGGTTAAGGAGTGAATTATGGAAAGGCGATGGAATATTTAATGACTTTTTCGGCATGATAATGAGCGTTTGAATAAACTCAGAATAATTAGTTCAAGGACAGTAAACCAAATTAGATGTACTTGGTAAAAAGTGCTATGTATTTTCTGGCTGTACAAATTGGAGCAAAAATTTAATAGATGAGATATACAAATATGAATGTTATCCTCGATATTGTTTGTTAATTAATTCTTTGACAGCCATCTAATAGATTGTTATTATACGAATGTTGTTGTGACAAATAGTGCAAAACTGAATTTAAATGAAAATATTAATCTATTGTTTTGTGGCAAATTATACTTACGTTTTACAATGGATTGGTCTAAAATCAATGAGTATTTTGTATAACAGTTTGTATCAATTAAAGGTAAAAAATATATTTTTTTCATTGTCATATGGCGTCTGGATAATATACTTAATATGTATGTATGTATGTGTATACTTTATATATGTTTATGTTTATACACAAGTGACATAGGAAAAATATTTTTTAAATAGAGAGGAGAATTGTTTTTCTATTTAATGATCAATTATTTTACTTTTTATAATAAAATTAAAGTTTCAGGTGAAATCACTGGTACATGCGTGGAACATGAAAATGAGGCTAATGCATATCTTAAACGATGTAGTATGTCCTTCATTTTCAAATATGCTTTACTTATGCAAATTGCAATTAAAACTGTACATACTTTATTGCAATTGACAAAGCAATTTTTTAATAAAATTGCTTTAAAATAGGAATTTTTTATTTGTAAATATAAATAGGATATTATATTTATTAACTTATTAGTACAGCAAATTGGAATATCTTTGTTATTACAAATAGTTTAAATGTAATTTTTAATAACTCGTGAATAATATTTTCCACTTATATCTGTAAACAACTTTTTGTAGAACAGAATGTATTAAAGAAAAACAAAATTTAAATTCTATAAGAGTCTTATACTGCGTATGATTGTCCAATTTTTAATAATAATTCATTAAATTGAATACATAACAAAAACTAATAAATAATTTTCTAATTGAAAATCTATTTTTAAATAGAGAATACATATTTATTTTTTTTTTCTTATTAAACAAATAACATTATTCGTTTAACATTTTTTGTTAATCAGATAAATGCCAAATAATATTTTAATTAACAAATAAATATTGTTTACAATTATAGAATTTAATGGAATCCATATGCATCTAATAAATTGAAATGAATATATTAACAATAAATAAATAATATAACTGCAACTAAAATTATTCTAATTTTGAAAAAGGATGCTATACCTTACGAACGAATATTTTTATAATATATTTATTATTAATTGTTATATAAATTTATTTTATGTAAAAATCCAAAATTATATTTCAAATATGAAATAAATGTATATATTAACATTAATAATAAATCAATACAATTAAAACATGTAATTATAAAATGTATAAATAAAAAATTATGTTAAGTTCGTAAAACAGTAAATAAGAGTAACGCTTTATGTTTCCTGTTTAAACATATATAAGGTACAACGTATTTCTAAAATAAAGAATTTGACTTATTACAAATAAATAATATTAAATTTAAAATTCCCACGTTGTCCCATGTAATTGTTCGAATAGCAAACGACTCGTTTTTGAATCTGAATGTGAGGTCTGAAATAGCGTAGAAAAAAAATCGCTAAAAATTTAAATATTATTTTTTTGGTAAGAAATTGTTATGATTATCGAATGAAAGACAAATGAGCAGTTTCAATAGTCATTGGTAGACAATTCATTACCGATGCATAAACAACTCGTACTCGACTCTTTATACTTTTTACAAATCTAAAATTTTTATTTGAGTCCCGTTTGTAATTATATATATATATATATATTTTTAAAATAATAACCCACGTTTATTCACTTGAATTTCAATTATAAAATGGAAAACTTTATTTATTTATTTTTTTTGTAATAAACAAAATTTACAATTTTTTATATTAATAAATTAGTAATAGTATTACGGATATAGCATTTTTAAAATAAATGAAATGTAAGAAGTTGATACTTAGCTTAGTATCGAACTCGACTTTCAATATTAAAAGTGGGTAGTCAGTATATAGACCTACCAACTAGGCCAAAATTATTGTTACTGAATAGTTTTGATAAACTTGTCATATCTATATTGTTGTTCACAAAACAACATATATATATATTTATATTTATTTTTCTTCTAATACCTATATTGTTATGAATTTTAGTCACTAAAGTCATAATGATATTTAAAATATCATGGCTATGTTCCAAAATCGATTTTCAGCACTTTTATCTTTGTCTGTCCAATGTCTGTTCATATTTTTATCTCATAAAATTAGTACTGAAAATTATATTTATTTTGAACAATTGCCACTGTATACGTAGATATTCTTACAGGGCCATTAATTAAGATCAGTTGCAATTTGCTCCTGATGAAAACGCACCTTAAAATATTAAAATTACTTGATTATTCGCAATGAAAATTCCCACAAGTCAAGTTTACATGATTAAATATGACAATTGTCAGTTTTGACATGTTTGTTCTACATTCTTTAAAACTAATAAAAGACAAAATCATCTAAATCTATCCTTTATTAATACAAAATATTGTTAGACAAGTATAGTATTAGAAATCGAATAAACCATAAAAACACGAGTTTTTACTGAAAGAATACTTTATTGTGTTTTATATTGAAGGAACGTTTATGTTTCAATTAAAACTACCTTATTTATACATTCATACAGTTGTTTTTGGTAAATGTAGTATTTAAGTGCATTATTCATACATTATAATATTATTTATACGAATAATCAATATACAATTTAAAATCATTATGAGTATATTAAATAAATAATAAATATCTTATCTATAATCATTTTATTACTTTTTTAGTATTATTGTTATTCGGAAACAATTTTATAAATATGGAATTAACTCCATTTACCACTGAAGATGTTGAAGATTTAGCTGCAGCATGTCACTCATTTTGTCATAATTTATATAAAGTAAGTTTGTAAAAATGTGAAAAAATTCAATTAATTTACAGTTTGTATATATTTTTGTAAAATGTTATTCTAATATCATTACAGCTATTGTTTTGTTTTTGCATTATTTCTATATTATTTTTTAGATCCTAGCTTCAACTGATGAAAATAATCTCGTTTACTCACCAATTGGACTACATTCACTATTGGCTCTTTTATCATTTGGAGCTAATAATTCTACTCATGAGGAATTAATAACAGCTCTGAATTTACCTCATGATAAACTTGATATTAAATATAAAGGAATAATTCCTTTTTTACTTGTAAATATATTTGTTATCCAATATAATATAATATATAATATTTTAATATTATTATAAGTAATATTAAAGTTTATTTTGAATTTATATTTATTTTACAGAAAATTTAAGAATAATATACAACATTATTTTTAGTTTACTGATGCAATAAATCTCACTATATCAACTGCTATTTATGTTCAAAATGATTTTCCAGTACTTAAATCATATTTAGAATTTGGATTAAAACATTTTTATGCGGAAATTGCAAACCTTGATTTTGCAGACAAAGAAAAAACTGTAAATAAAATTAACCTATGGATTCAGGAAAAAACTAAAAATAAACTTACATCAGCAATTGAACCCAGTATGTCAAATTACTAAATTGTCTATTATACTGTAAATATTATTAATATAAAATAATACATTCTTATTACATTTATATAGCTGACTTTGATGAGTTTACACGAGTAATACTTTTGAATATTGTATACTTCAAAGGTGTTTGGCGTAATGTCTTTGATTATAAAAAAACAGATTTGAAAGAGTTTCATGTTAGTAAGTTAATTGTAAAAAAGGTTCCAACCATGGTTACAGAAGCTAATTTCAGAATTGGCACTCTAAGTAATCTACAAACTGATGTTATAGAATTACCTTATAAAGTATGTTTTATTGTTTGCTTGGTTTTAAATCAATTGTATAATATTATAACGTACATTTTAAATTTTACAGGATCCTAACTTTATAATGTTAATATTAAAACCCAAAGATATAAATGGCCTATCATCACTGGAAAATAAATTCCATCCAGAAATGTTATCAAAAATTAATATGTCTAAAACTATGGTTAAATTGCAAATGCCAAGATTCAAATTTGAAATAATGATAGACTTAAAAGATAAACTTCAACAAGTAATTTTACTTTTTAATAGATTTTATGATTGTATTAAGTCATACAATTACATATAGGTTAATAACAAATTTCATAACACAAACTGTAACAATTAGGCATTATAAATATTTCTATTTATCGTATTAAAGATGTATATTATACAGTTATAAATTTAACATATGGAATTTGTTAATGACCATAAGAAATATATGTATGTATATTTATTGTACTAACAGTCCTCATTGATATGATTAGATGGGAATACAAACTATGTTTGGAGATAAAGCAGATTTTAGTAAAATATCTGATTCAAAAAATCCACTTCAAGTCAGCAAAGTCTTTCAAAAAATGGTTATCGATGTAGGTGAAGAAGGTACAGAAGCTGCAGCTGTCACAGGTTAATTGAAATTTAAAATTAAATATATTAAATAATTAACTTGTAGCATCAAATAATTAATTGTATTCATATTTTAGGAGTTGTGATGCGACTAAGAAGATCTTTAACTATAATTGAAAATGATTTTATTATTGATCGACCTTTTATGTTTATTCTACAACACAAACCATCTGATATTCCACTATTTATGGGAAGTGTTCGAGATTTGCCTGAAATCCCAACATTTGAACCAATAAAAGATGAATTGTAATCAAGTATTCTCATGATACTTTCTATACATGTAAGAATATTTTTATAAAATAAAGAAACTAATATATGTATTATTAAAAGTTATACAAATAAATATTTTTATTTACATATATTATTTGTCACTGTAATTATATAACTACCTCATACAATTTTTTATATATATTTTTTTTAAATAGTAATTTAATTTATTACAGTTGATTATTTAATTTATATTATTCTGTAATATAATATACATTTCTATTATATTTATGACATTTTTACAGACAGAAAATAAGATTATTCAACTTATTTCTTATACAAATCATATATTTTTATTTTCTATTCTTTTACATGTTACGCATTTGCAAAATAATTAAATTATAATACCTTACACATATAAAAATTGGCAATATTTACGAATCTACTGCATTATTACCAACTTGATTGAAAAGTCTATCTTTGATAATTTGCGCCATTAAGCCATGGATAACTTCAATTGTGGTTTTACAACTATCGCGAGTAGCCTTTACTAATTTTTCCACTGTAGTGCGATCATGTGGTTCTATTCCACCCATTATAAAACCACGACATAAGGCTTCCTCAGATTGTTCTAATTTATCAGACAAATCCATTATTTGTCCAGTAGTATAATGTGCATTAGTTAACAAACTAGACGAACTAAGAGTATTAACCCAATATTTATTCCAAAGTGAATCAAGTAATCTCCTGTCTAATGAAGATTTAAAATAAGTTACTTCCAGAGAATAGTATTGTTTACAATGGACACCAAAATCTTCAATTTTATTTAATGGTATTGTCTGATATTCAGAAGGTTCTTCATTCGCAGGTTTATATCCCTAAAATAGATAATTAATAATCACAATCAACTTTAATTAAAAATTGTTTAAAATAATACATTAGTTTTGCTGTTGTAAAATATTTAAAAATCCTTTATTTTTACTTTGGGATATGTTCGAAATGCTCCTAAACAAACTTTTCCAGCGGAAATAGTTCTTACTGGATCAATGACAATAGCAACGAATGGTTCTTGGAAGTTTTGATTCAACATTTGGGTTGATACGTCAATACCTGACAACCAGCAACCATATCCAGGATGACTGTGATACCAACCAATAGCATTTTCCTGTCTTCCAACCTAAAATTAAATAATATACTAATAGTTTAACTTTATTTAATTAAAGTCTATACAAAGATACATAGAAATATTAAATTTTTGTATATAAACATATTCTTACAATGTAATATATTACAAAACCTTATGAAAATAAATTATTTATATTATATTTATATTATACCTGTTTGGCATATTCAATATATGTTGTCATATATTCATAAGCTTGAGCTTGAGCATTAACCCGTGTTTCAGTACCTTCAACGGGAAGTGCAAATGAATCCATAACTATCATAGTATTAGCTGCAACTTTTCCTAATAAAAGTCCCATTACTTCCAATATACCTCCTGAGCGAGCATGCATCACCATTTTTAATAGTGCCAGAGCAGAAATTTTTATGTCTTTGAAGAAATGAGGACTGAAGTAGAAAAAATAATTTATTAGTTTTAATTAATTTTATAATAATTTGACCTTCAGTTGTTATTACACATTTTAATAACAAATATTAAATTAAGATGTAGTTTAATTATTTATTTTATTATATTTATGAGCATACAAATTCATAGTTATATATTAATAGTAATGTTTCTATTTTATAACACAGATATAAAAAATTGTTAAAATGTGTCAAGATAAAATAATTTACAATTTCATTTTGATTAGAGCAATATTTTTTATTTGTATTAAAAATATATATATGTATATCGGCAAAACATTTTGAAATATTAATAAAATTAATGTATTACTCTTTTTCCCAAGGTTTAGCTGCCAGAATATCCTGTTGTTCCTTTTTATCATATCTGTAAATTTCATCTGCAGTACTAATTGCTTCAACATTATTTGCCATTTCCCATGTCTTTTGGGCAATCGAACCCTGATCATTTGAAGTGCTGGCCATTGCTATAAGAAATCTAAAATATATATATTCACTTATAACGAAGTCAAATTGATCAAAACAATAGCAATTTTTTCTTTTTATTTCTTTATTTTTGTTTAGGTTATGATAAAAAATTATAATTGCAACTATTATAATCTTAATTTTATTGACGTTTTATAATGTAATTTCATAAATAATAATGGGATAATAATGAAATATGAAATTAATAAATTACACTTCAATTTTATTTACCAATAGAATATTACTGTCTTCTATACGTCTACCTAGTATACCTATATAAAATTATACAAAATATAGTTACTGATTACTGAACTAGCAGAAAACCAACTATACTATCACTATGGCTGAGTTCTAAAATGACCTTTCAGTACTGAAACAATGAGATAAAAATATGAAAACTTTTAAAAACAACAAAATATGAAAACAAATAATTAAGACAAAGACAAAAGTGCTGAAAATCAATTTTAGAACTCAGCCTAAATATATGGAAACTATACAGTTTATTAAGTTGATAATGTTTACATCGATTGCACTTACTGTTTTACTGTTAGTAGGAAAAAAATTATATATATATATAGTTAATTCATTGCGTAAAGTTGAAAACAGCGAATAACAGATTGTTATCGCCTAACAACAGGTAACATAATTACCGATTACACACCAAATATCCTCAAAACTATAGGATGAAATGATTAAAATAATATTTTATGAATACAAAAACAAAGCTATGATTTTAGTGATTCGGAACTGATTCTTATTCTTAAGGTGGTTCTTCAATAGATTTTGACAGATATTGCAGATTTCAATATATTTTTGTTAATTTATTTAATACTTTTAATTTTCGTGTATAGGCACATTTTCTCATTTTTTTAGAATTTATTTAATCTTACGAAAATCAATTTAACA
>JABFQC010001355.1:0-19818 GCA_022817085.1 Psilanteris sp. ZL-2020 | reverse complement strand
GTTGTACTTTTTAAAACTTAAATTGTGCTTATTGAAACTTTTTTTGCATTTATCACAGTATAACAGTGCCGTCATAGGATTCATCGTATACGTTGTAATATTTCATACATCATTTCTTTCAGTGTAATTTTACGCTATACTTTTTTCTCCGTGTATAAAAATTAAATTGTGTTTTTTCTTATGTCTAATTGACCGGTAAGTAAAGTTGACACGTTTTGTGATACGAATTAGACTGTCTTAATTAGGTTGGAATAATTTGGTGACGTTTAATTATAATTGAGTTCGAGTGTCTCGAGAAACATAAATGTCGAGAGATAATGTGTGTTGGAAGACACGTAGAATGATTAAGTTTAAGTATTTGTATTATTCGATTTTGGATAAAATACTCATCTTTCTAAGCATTATCTTGTATTTATATTATACAATATGTCGGGAATATTGAAGTATAAATATTCTCGGTGAAGCTTGAATCAGTAAATAATATAAACTACATTATTATTTATAAATTAAATTTTAATACAATAGTAGAATTTCTTTAAGACTATAGGTTAAATATATCGGATAAAATAAGCTAAACTCATATAATAAACATTAAAACACATTAAGCAATTAATTTGTCAATTAATAATTAATAACAAAATCTTTAGTTTATAAATATATCATTATATAACTATTGCCCGACGTGTTTAAATTCAAACCTATTATCTACTTCTGACTCATATGAAAATCAAAGTGAACTGTACATTTGAAAGTTTCATTCAACTTTATATTTATTTAGCTAGAATTAGAATTATTAATTTATTTATTCACAATACGTAGCGTACAGAAGCCGAATTGTCTATAAATAAATTTGAATAATTATATCCATGAAAATAGACTTGATATTAAAACGTGTATCACGCACGCTGATACCGATACAATTGCAATTATCACTGCATTCAAATAATAAATAAATGTGTCATTGTAATACTAAAATTGTGAAAGTTATTTTTGCACAGCCTCTAGAGAAGAATCGATTGTATTCGTTTCTTTAATACGTTTATCCATAGTCTGACCGACTTTATGTACTTATCTAATCTATCTTTAACAGAATAAATATTTCAATTACTATATATCTAATAACAGAAGGTATTTATAAGTTATGATTCTATAGTTAAATATTTGATCGAAAGTAAAATATATTTGCACTGTTTTATCTCGTGATTCACACTTGTGATTTCGTTATCCGTAACTATTGTCATTATATACGTTCCGCCAATTGTAACGATTGCTTGTTATTCCGAATTTTGTCGCAGGCTCATATATACTTTACTTCGCAACATTTAATTATAGAGTGTGATAAGTTTAATTAAATAAAAAGTGTATTTACGTCTGAATGTACCTCCGTTTGTCTTTAGTTCGTCTGGTTGACCTCTATGTAAGTCAGGTTTAGATAGCATTGACAGTGGGTGTGCCGCGGTTCCTCCTGCGGAGGCTGCGGCATTCGGTGGCAACCCTAATCCCAGAAGTGCAGATGCTGACGTTGGAACCGGGATTCCACCACCGGGACCAAGGCCAGGCAATGTAGGTAATCCTGGATGTGGGCCTAGCGCGGCTCCTGGCGGCAATTGTTGCGCGTGCATTTGTTGCAATAGCCTCGGCAGATCAGCTCTTGGAGGCTAAAATCAAGTCAAAAATGTGTCATTCAAATCTGCGACCAAAAATCGCGACCACCCAATTCAGCCGGACCCGACTGATTTTTGTCGCGCAAAACTTTGGCCGCGTTACGATCGCGAAGCCAGTTTCGCTCGGGGTGTATTCCGAGGCAAAAACGGCAGCCGATAATACGCATTCGTTCGTAATTGTATTGAATTTGCCGGAAGATCAGACGTATATAAAAGAGGGTGTATTTTGGCGACAATCGAGTCATAAATGGAATGATAAATATTAACGGAATCTATAAAGCCGTCGGGTATTTGCATTGAATTCGGGCAATATTTCTGCTGAAGCGTAGTTACGACTTTTTTGTGTATCGCGAATGAGGACTACATTCCCACGTATTTCCCATCCTCCGGCAAATAAAATTATTTATTCGTCCAGCGGAGCGCGACTACCGCCGACATTCGGGTTTACCGTGCCGGGAAATCCACTTTTCAGAGTAACACGTGAATTTATTTATTTACTCGCGGAGAGCCAGCGCACGTTCGACAAACAGACTCTCCTAACGAATCTTTCGCGTTCGCGCATACAACGCCGAACCACGTCCGGTCTGTTTTCACAATTCATTTTTCTTCCCGACTACCCTTTGTCCTTGTTCATTCAATTCAACGTACAGCCATGTATCCAACGCTCATGAACAACAATTATGGTTGCGCAAAGTCTGGCGGAAATGGCCGCGCGTACAAGAACGACCGCAGCACGTTGCAGAAGACTTGGTTTTAATCCGCCGTTTTTAAGTCGCAATAAAATTTTCGCGAGTCAAATTGAATTTCGGAAATGTAATTTAAACGCGCGGGAGTCGCGGTGTTTCGCGCGCCAGGATGTGCGGTTTTCGTTTTAATTGCATTCTTTGTCGCGCGCTTTTTACCTTTTATTATGCTTTACGGCGACTTTACTTTGGATTCCGTTCGCGCTTCAACGTTATTTCGTTAGTTTCTGAACGATTGATGAGGATGTATCTTAGACTTTAGATCTCCATTGACGTGGCCGAGGAAAACGCGGTCTAACAATTCAGTCTGCCAGTGACAAAGTTTCCACCATAAATTGAAATCGTACCGAATCAACATCAATCTTGACTATCCGTCAGAGTACAATTTATACAGATGGATGAATTGATCTCGATTTGGAACGATTTTCAATTCACTCAGCAGACCCGCTGCTATTGTGCTCGCCTTCGTTTTAAAATTCGCCGTCTTTTTTAAAATGCATCCAATCAATTGGACTCGCGCGTATTAAAAGAATATGTATTTTAATGTATAAATATATATATTATTGTCAGTTTCCAATGTGGCAAACCTCGTACGATCGTCCGATAAAGTATTGCCAAGAGTGTATCGGTCAGAGTATAATGTGGTCATGATGAGACCACCTTTTAAATGGATTGGACCGGATGAAATATTATCACAAGTAAACGACGCGATAGCTGAAAACTTAGAATTCAGGATCTGACAGAACAACAATTCGGAAATGTTCTTTCATCGAACATATGGAAGGAAGGCGACAGCGCGGAGATGAATCTTGACGAGGGCAAATGCGAGCTTTGCTATTACGAGGTAGAACATATTTATTACTCGTTGGAATCAGTTTGCGTATATCTTTATACGTATGTATAATCCGAACACGAAAACATTTATGTTGAAAATAATACGGCCCGTGAAGATCAGTTTGCGTTTGTCAAAGGATATATCAAAATACCGGAAATACGGATATACCCGAGAGGCTTGAATTAACGCTCACGGCAAAACAGTTATCAAAAACAGTAATACGCCGGTAATACGATTACACGCGTGTAATTTGCGAGGTAAAAAATTGGCATTAAATGCGAAGATAATTTATCAGGGAGACGTGGCGTGTTAAGCTTTTCTCTGTTAAACAAATCGTACGCGCCGCCGACTGTACTTTAACGGTTCGAAGAGCGTGTCGGTTTAAGGGAATTCGCGCGTATATACATACTCGTTAGGTAACGAGGCAGGCGCGGGCGGACGAGGACGGCGAATATTCCGGGAGTAGTTTGCCGAGATAATTAAATGGCTTAACGATATAATAACCCGCGTCGGTTGGCTGACTGTACCTCCGTCCACACCTGCACTTAATTCCCGCACATAAACTTACACGATCCATTATGTATGCGACGTCGTTGATCACGGTTGAAAAGTGAAACACGTGTGTTGCGAATCCGCGCGACTCGCCGAATCCGACGCAACGATTTGCTTATTCTTTCGTTGCTGTCTCCGTCGGATTATCGAGGAATAACACCGGTCCGCGTAGATTACGCGCGGCATTAAAATTTCAACAACGAACGCGAGCTTACCCGACGCCGCTGTTTACAAGCGTATTGCACGACCACATTTATCCTGACATCGTGCATAAATTATCCGCCGAGTTTTAATAACGAGGGGATACGCGAGAGCGGGCTGATGAACAGTTCCGTCGATGCGTGAACGTATAAAGTTTCGTGCGACGCGCCAAATGTATTCGGTGTCCAACTGGTAATCACGTATTTTAGCCGCGCGTGATATTTTCTTACAACAAAATGGATTGTCATGGGAAACACAAAAATGTCCGCTCGGATCTGGCACACGGTTGTTTGATTAACATAATTTGCGAACGCGTTCGAGGCAAAAAAAGTTGATCGCGGTGACTCGATTGTGTCGCGAAATAAAACGCCTCGGCAAAGGTTGCTGAGTCAAAAGCCATAAGGACGGCGTTCGAATCGGGCATGACTAAAGTAGAAAGTAAGAAAAAAAAAGAAGAAAAAAAAACGAGGATATGTTTCGTACGGCCTCAGATTCCATTCTCGGCTAAGTGTAAAGAGGTTTCATCGCAGTTGGCACATAAACCGTGCCACCTGCGACCCATGCCAGG
The DNA here is from genome assembly GCA_022817085.1 of Psilanteris sp. ZL-2020. Taxonomy (NCBI): domain Eukaryota; kingdom Metazoa; phylum Arthropoda; class Insecta; order Hymenoptera; family Scelionidae; genus Psilanteris; species Psilanteris sp. ZL-2020. The sequence goes on along the minus strand of JABFQC010001355.1, from coordinate 15,255 downwards.
TTTCTTCGCAGCAGTTTTGGCTCCCGGTCTGCTGACGAGGCTGCTGCGCGCGGAAAGGAAAGGCTCCTCGGTTGTCGAGTGAGACGTACTTTAACCTTTGGTATTAAATGCCGACCACTCGATATCTGGCAGGACTCGGTCGCGGCCATTGAATAAATAATAAGACGATCGGATATTCCGTAGAGATTGGGAATATTTGATAAGACGGCCATCGGTATTATTGGGTCATTAGTGCCGGTCGCAATTACGTGCGCGGATTATTGAAAGCCAGACGGATCATTGCAATCAAGGAGATAAGATAATCACGCGGTTATTGGATCAGAATAACAAATTGTGTTCGGGTTCACAGGCTCGGATTATTACTTAATCATAGTTTCATCTAAGACCAATTACGGTATTTGGAACAAAGGCCGAAAAGCTCGGTGAAGCACGCAATGAACTACAATGTTGCGGAAATTTCTGATCTCTTTTGGGCAGGCTCTTTGATCCAGTTCTTTTCATACTCGAAATCTCGAGGCAAACTCTCGAACGGCAAACTTGGTTGCAAAAACACGCCGACGCACGAACCCGGTGCTGTTGTTCGACCCCTCGTCTCGTCTACTCAATAATAGAAATATCTTTCCGAAGAATCGCGTCTCTTAAAGGACATTTTGATAGAGAGTCGAACATCGGTCGACCGAGGGTCTTTGTGTGCTGAAATAAATTCCATTTACATACGTTGGATACGAATAGATATGTCCTCGAGGTATCTACAATTGCCCGAGGGGACGACGAGACTTTTAAAGCAATACTCTCGGAGGGTTCGATCGATGTAAGGTCGAGTGGCTCGAGCAGAAGAAAAATCAGAAAAACTTGGGTTGGCGGTGGAGAAGAGCGAGCGAGCGAGCGAGCGAAAAACGCCACGTGACAATGGTTGCGCGAGCGAGATGGCCGATCGAGACGCGAGTGGAGAGGTCTTGGGACTTCTCGTCGACAACCGAGCTCTCATCTCAAGTATATTCTGGTCCATTCTTCGTCACTAGCTCCCCGAACACTTTGAATCTCGTTTTTCTAAGCCAAGCTTCCAACGTTGAATTCGTCGAGTGCTAGACTGTACACGTCGTCGCGGCAAAAAAGAAATGAAAAGATTAGGATGACAGCGTCGGAAAAGAACAAGCCGAGGCATTTTTTATTAAGACCGGCGCTCCTTGAATCGTTAATTTCTAACACGCCGGAAAATTCGATGAATTTAAATTTCGCGTCCCCACCGCGACTTCTTTGTCATATCGGCGAACAGAGGAGCCAAAGTTTAAGGACCGGGTTAAGGGGCCTGGAATCCTCGGATGCTGCTAAGGATTTGCCGCACGTAGCGACAACTCGGTGGAAGTTTCTGCGTTCCCTCAGTCGTACGAAAGGGCGGGAATGCTGATTAGTCGTTGCTCGTGCGCCATAACACTACAACCCAACCCGACCAAGATTTCGCTATGAGATTCACAGGGCTGGAAGCAAGATAAAGGTAGGGAAGCCGACTGGAGGGGATGTTAAGAGAAGGAGCGAGGGTTTAACAGACGAAAAAAAAGGACAGCAACTGATTCTGGTAGCAGGAAGGGTGGAAGTGGAGTAGGACGGAAGGAGTTGGCGGCTTAATAGGGAGGAAATTGAGTGCTCGAGCAATATTGAAGAAGATTCGGGATTCGCGGGAGGATGGAGCGGGGAACGGATCCGTTCATCCGTTTACGGATTCTCCGAACGTAGCGTCGACTTCCTCAACGTAAGTGCGCAGCACGTAAATCGGCATGCCCTCTCGGCTCATGGCGGATACGATGATACACGGGGGAAATGCACTTACTGCGAATGTGGATTGACTCGATTCGCCGAATCATACGGCTCGGCGTCCCCGGGCGCCATTATGCATACTGATGGTCCCCGGAATCTATTTCCCGGTCGCGATCCGATAAAAGCTACGACGATGCTTTCGTCATTATTGTCAACTCGGAAAACTGATGCCTGTAGGGTGGAATCACTTACCCCGGTCATGGTTTGCAACTCCGACATCGTGATTTGTTTGGCCCGGTCGACCGCTGAGACCACTTGCTGCTGGTGCTCCTGGGACAAGTACGGCAGAATTTGAACGATAATAGCATTCAACCTTTTCGCAATTTCCGTCTGAAATAGAAAAGAATATCGGGCATTAAATTGATCATTTATGTCGGAGCCGTTATTACCAGTCGTATATGTTTTCATTGTTCTTAGTCGTAGCAAAACTGATGCGCGTCCGTTATAAATCACTTGCTAGAGCATAACGCGTAGCGCGAAGGTAATTGTGAAATAATTTTCGTCCAATTAATATCCCCCATACGAAATTTAATACTACTAATATAATTATTTATTACGTGTATTCATTTCCACACTGCGAGCTTATAATAAATGTTATTATAATTAAATAGTAATAAGCTTAATCAAATTTATTAGCCATAATCATCCACGGTACGCGCGTGTGTATGCAAAATGCTAATTTGTACGCAAATTGCAATTCCGAATCGATCTATCCGAAAGACGCAGCAATAATCGATCGGTCAAATCTTGCGCCGTTGGTACACGACATTGCGACGATACAACCAATACGATCGCGGAACGTCGTTAAAAGAATTGACCGACGCACTTAAACTTGCAACGTGTAATTCGCAATTTATACCAGCTGGCAATTATTATTGCATCTTGATCGCGGTTATCAAGACATCAAACGGAATATTTTCGCGCAACGGCAGCCGCGAGATTAATTTGCTGATGTGTTTAGAAATGGAAGACTGCGCAATAACTCTCTTTTAAACTGATAGCGTCTTGCCTATCTTACATACAATTTTGTTCTCCTTTTTTTAGTCCGAAGCTTAACGATCGTGTTAACTGTGTATCTGTAACAAGACTAATGAGTAAATGTCTTTTAACTGGATTCCACAGGAAGTTGTTAGTTATCTACACCTGCTCTAATCTCTTCTGGCAAAGCAACCTGAACAGCTACCAGAGTTCGCGCATGGTGATGCAGTGGTGCGTACGCGTTAATGTGGTAATTAATTTAAAGCAAGGAACGAGAGTCACGATACGCGGCGATAGCGACCTCCTCGACTGTAATCCCTGCTTCAACGTTCAGTTTAATGCACTTGCTCTTGTAGTGATACCCGTCTGCATAGATTTTCGCGTCTGCACACACTGTCTTGCTTATGCCAATTAAAACTAATTGTACCTTTGCGTAGCGTTTGCTTTCATTGTCGACGCGGCAACGCATGACGCAACAATAAGACACATCGCTCGTTAAGCGAAGAACCGATGCCGCGGCTTTTTTGTTTCACAAAGAAATGAGCCAAGGAAAGCGAGAGAGAAGTGGCAAGCAACGAGAACAACTCGACAGCCGAACCGCAGATTTGCTGAGACATTCAATTAAAAAGTTGAGTCGACGCGCACTCGAGTCTTTTTACTTGCCCGTTTTTTTCTTCTTCTTTCGTTCCTTCTTTCTTTCCTTTTTTTTCCGCTTCGTTTTATGTTCTTCTTCCTTCCGACTCCACCAAACGCCAGAACATTGATGAATTTGTTCGCTGAGCGGAAACCACGAAGAACCTTCGTATCGCGAAACGAAAAAGACGATTGGAAAAGCGCGGTATCGCATTGAGGGTGTTTACGACGCCCAAGAAGCATCTCTGAAATGGAAGACTGACAGAAATTAAATTAACCCCGCGTGGAATTGCCATTGCAGGATGTTTCCACATCACAAAAATCGACAACTTTGCGGAACAAGCGCTGTTAGTCGTTTCACCGCCTAACTTCATTATACGTATATAAGTTCTTTTAAGAACTCTTTACTCAACGACCTTTTGATCGAATTTCAAAACACCAACAGAGACGAGCTTTCTTACGAAAAAAAATATTCCGACCGTTTTACCGTCAACGTCGCGTGTTGTGATTATTTAAAAATCGAAATAACGGGTTAAAATTATTTCGGAATGACTATAAACGCCATCGCAACGTTACTCTCGCTCACAAACAATCGATGAACCAATTTACGACTTAAGAAAATGGGTTTTACAATTCAGCGTGTGTATAAATACATTATATATATACGCGTATGAGTATTGAGTAAAGGAAAGTCCGTTTCATTATTTGCCTTCAAACCTCCTCGACTTGTTTCATTCGCTTTAGTATTATTCCTTTACACAAGAAATTAACTGTCAAACTTTGTTTGCGCGTGACCAAAGGTAATGACACATGAATGCTACTGGGATGCATGTAAGTCGTAGACAAAACTGACACACACAAATAGCCCTCGGCCGGCGCGCAGCGTTGTCGGTTCTAATTCTCTCTCGTCACCGTTTAAATGAACGGTGGATGCTAATTGAAATATTGCGGTCACTGAAATTCTTGGCAGACACTCGTAGCTGCCGTGCTATGTGCCAAAGACAAGAACCCGAGCAAGAGAAAATAATGAAGCAATCCAAATAAACACACTTTATTTGATGTATACAAGCCGTGTAACGAATTTTTTTCTTTCGAGTATTTAACAAAGTAACACTCGGTCGCCGTGGATACAATTCCGCTCGACGGTTATTTCCGTTCGGCTCAGTAAGATACGCGTCCGATTACAAATTTTTACGCCGTCGATTCCTTCTTAAACAATTTCACTCGACGAATGTCGGCTTCCGGTTCGGATCGTTTGTAAATTTGAAAGCGGCGTATAAATAAGCGTAAACGCTGTTTCTGTTATTTTGCAGTAATCGTTCAGTACGTATTTTTTCACTTTTGCATTCATATATACGAACGCGTTTACTTTGCTTGTTTTTATTCATATATATATTTATATTTATACATAATATATATATATATATAAAAATTAGTTGGACCCATTTCCCAGCGCAATTACACGCCGTAAATCCGACGTCGTAAACATTCCGACACTTTTGAACGCGACTTGATAAGCTTCTTCCATCCGAATATCGGATTTTGTCCCGACAATAAACGGATTCTGTTTTCAGTAAGTCAACATTCCCTCGAGTATATGTTCTCGAATTCACTCGGCCATTCGTTTAACTGCCGCAGATTTTTGGTAACGTTTTTCGTCGCGCAATTTGCCGTAAGCGCGGTATAAATTACCCGGACGTGTATATAGGGGAAGTCGCTCGCTGCAGATTAAAGTGTAAGATGGGGTCGAAATAAGGCGAAGACCGAGCAAGAAGCGCGGGGGTCAAAGAAGTGACGGAGAGAAAAGAGAGTTGTTGTTTTAATTACCCATCGCCCTCGGAGTGGTAGTCATTAAGCCACTAATTATAACGTACGCGAAAATGAGCCGAGGCATCCGCGCGAGGGAAAAGGATGTCTCGGCGTTGGAGCGGGTCTGGTGTGGGTCGCGCCGGGAAATTGTACTAAAAGGCGGTTCGAGACAGCGAGGGGCGGCTGCTGCAGACGTAATTGCGTTGCCGAGAAGTTTTGCCTGGGTGAGAGGTAACCAAGAAAATAATGAATGAGGTAGGCGGGCACGGACTGAGAGTCAGGGGTGGTTCTTGCTGCCTCTTCGTTGCGCGCTTTGCCATCTCGCTCGATCCCTTTCAGGGCCTCGACTCGCAGTCGCGCACACCCAACGACTTGCCAACGTTTCGCGTTTTGCGTCGATGCGCCCCGAGTGTTTGCCAGCCAAATCGTAAAAGGTGTCACCCGACTCCGCGCGCAAAATAACTATTTAATTTGCTTTGATGCGAGAGCTCGGCGACGCGCCTTCGGCTCGGCTTATTTCGGTTCAAAGGCGACACTTTTTCGGTCGCAGTCACGCCGTTAATTAGCGACTCGCCTCGGCGAATGCGCGCGCGCGAATGGAAAAACGCCAATCCGCGCGATCGATGCCGATTAAACAGTTAATCGGATGAAGCGGGCTATTTCGTTTTCGAGCACTTGAAGAAGGACGCGGTCGAATGAATCGGAAATAAAATCATCGTGCGACCAAAGTTGAATGCAGAAGCGCGCGGAATGAATAAATTAGATTTGGAGATCAAAAGCAAAGGGGATTAATAATTAAACATCGCGGAAAAATTGATGGCGGTGAGCAGCGAAATTAAAGGGATTATTATGATCGGGCGGAAATGGCTGTTCGCAATGTAAATTTGCGGAGGGTGCAAAATATCGAATTGTCTGCGAAAAATCAAATCATAGTCGTGGTAAACTTTTTATGCCGCACAATGGCGCTCTGAACTCTGTCGGGACGGAGGCGAAGGCTGCTTTGAGAAAAATAATACTGAGACATTTCTTGTCTTTGTAAAGCAAACGCAAAGACGCAGAACTATAGTTTCCGTAATGCATGCATTTTACTTGGAATAATTGCATATGTCATTTGCAATCTAGAATTCAAACCGAGTACATAAATTATCTAGTTTCCTAGGGCACGGAATCCGGGTTAAAGAACCTTTTTAAATTGTAAACTCAGAAAATTGGACAAGAATGTACGAACAATCGCACCACGCATATTTGAATAATAATTAAATTCATAATTTAGAAATAACAACTAATAACCTTTTTCGTTAATTCTTATTTGCAATCATAATAATTTCAAGTTCGCTAATTTAACTTAATCCGTTATATCTACGATTACAAATTATACGAACAATATAGTTAAAACGATTAACACGAATGTAAAATGAACAATTTTTATTTTCATTTTAAAGATTTACTTGAAATAACCATTAAAAAAACTTTGTACGGATATATACGTTCGCCATCTGAACTATAATAATCAGATGAATATAATTCTTAAACACAATGTTCCAACATCATAAAAAATTTCCATAATGATCTGACTCTCTCGACTGAAATCCCAACGTTTTGAATTTTATATCTTGCCGGCTGGGATGAAAACAGAGCTGTGTTTACTGTCTCATCTTCGTCTCCGTAGGGGAATTTCGTGTTGAATCGCAAGAGCTTGCGGAGTGCTTTTTCGTGTGCTCAGATCGATTGCAGGCAGATGTCACGTATCTAGTTTATCCGTACGTAAAACGCACGAACGCATGACACGTAAAATGCAGTTCGGCACGCAACGCGTGGCATGAAAATGCACGACGTCGAATATTACGCGAATAAAATTGTTCGTTTGCCAAACGACGACGTAAGCCGAGTGCTTTGTTTTCGCAATGACAACGGCCCCGAGCTTTCTCGTTATGATACCCCGATAATCCGATACTCCGCGGGACGCCTCGCATCCTTTTGCTTTTATTCCGTTGCACTCGCGCCAGGAGACACCGTGGCAATAATAAAATACGAGTGTCACAGAATCGAAAAGAACTAGCATTCCTCGGCGAAACTAGCTCCGGCGGTCGATCATCATTCTAAAGGCGATGTCGCGGCGAAATTGCGCCCGGAAAAGTTGTTGCTGCGAACAGCTCGTGACTCGTGAAATTGTCACTCACGCCTGCCGAGCATAATTGAACCGGCGAATACTATTTCGACGAGTGATAAAAAGAATCCCCGAGTTTTTACGTCGAATGCATTTCGAGATCAGATCGGATTCGTGAAAGAGACGTGAGTCGTGAGACAAACACGCCGGAGCATTGAGATTACGATTTATGTACTGGGTTTAACTAAACGAAATCATCGTAAAATTGCGCTCGTGCACGAATTGTTTCGAACGATTCAATCCAAAACCGTCAGCGCCGCGTTCGAGTCTGAACAAGCGATATTGCTCATATCGCCGCGTTCGATATTTACAAATTTGTTTTAACAATTTTTTTCGCAATAATTAGTCGCGGTTGTCCTCGATTGTGAGTCGCCACTCGGAAGACTTAATCGCACAGCAGAAATGAATTTGTCTCGTATCTGGAAATGCGCGGTCCAATTGACGAGCAATCCCCAAAGTTTGGCTGCGCAGCGTTTGAATTAAATGCTCAACTGATAACATTACATGCCCTCGAGACGTCGGGATTTTCAGTCGGCATTCACAGTACGCTCCCCGATTCTCTGGCCGTTAATCGCATCAGTGAGTAAGTCAGTTTGGTGGACGCGGGCTATTATGCAGCAAGTCCGTGTAACATTCTGCGAATGTTGGGTAACTCTCGAGTCCCCGGTAAACTCTCGTATACACAACTGGCGGATGCGCCGGCGGAGCTCCGTCGTCGACGTGATTGCAAATTCCACAAGCTGCCTCACGGTGCAACGGTATAGCATAGTGGGTGGCGTTAAGGGCGAGCTAACTGTTTGAACGAGCACGACGAATTGAAACTGAGAACGCGGTTGCAGTCAACGGGGACCCGTCTGCGCGCGGGCCGAGCTACGCGCGCGTTTGTCTGCATCCGTACGGCTTTGAAGCGACGCCTGTATAGCCGAGTGCCTCGTCTCGAATCGATCTTTTGTGTCAATAAGATAGTTGAAATTAGGTGACACAGCAATAACCAAAGTGTCTATCGTATTAATGCACGCCGGTTATTTTGTGTCAAAGGCGTCATTTGTGTGCGCTTGATTCCAACGCGCCAATGGAATTTTGATAGTCCGGGTATTAATTCCGAGCTCGCGTTCATTTTCGTCAGTCGATAATAACAACTCAATTATTTCACCGCGCGCGGTGATAAATAAGCAGACAATTTGAGAAATGAATTTCATTTAAAATATAAACAGATCTTAATTTGCTTAGTTTAGCAATTCAAATTCCCGGCTTATTCGCCGAGATTATTGAGAACAAATCGTGAGCTCCTTTGACGAGGTTCGGCTTTCTTTTTTAACAGGTGTGGAAAGGGTGGGGGGGGGGGGTGGAAATGCGCGAGCGTAATACACAACTGCGTCAGCCGAGTCGGAAAACAACTTAATGTCTTCGCGAATTGCGCCATTTCGTTAATTTCATTTGATCGATCCGCGTAACCCTAAAAAAATGCTCAAACCCTCTTGAAAATACCCCGAACATCACCCTTTTACGAAACGCGAAGCGGAATAAATCACGGACAAACAACTTTTGGTCTTGAAAAAGGAACCGTTAATCAAAACAAATTCAGCGTCCAATTTCGCAAATGAAATAGTGGCGCGCAGTTCCCCCGAAGCAAGTTTCTGCAAGATAAGCAGCTCGCGACTTTTGTTGCGGGCCAGAGTGAACTATTGATAGGGAACAGAGGTGAGCGCGTTTGGATTTACGACCGGGGGGAGGGAAAGCCGCCTATCGGACGTCGGCAGTTACGAAAATTGGTCGTATAAATATTAGCGCGCGGCATTGTCGTTCGGTTAATTTTGCACGCGCGCCGATAGAGAAATAACGATACGCGTGATGGGGCGGGAGGTGCACCTACGTCGATGGAATTTCATACGCCCGGAGAGCTTTCAATGGAAGTTCCATCATGCAACTATCGCGCCGGTACGTGCCGATGCGTCGTGCTTTCTGCCACGAGCAAAATATATGAGGGACGTGATAATTGAAAAATATCGGGAGTCGTTTAGACGCGATCTATTAGGCCGTTATATATATATCGAGGGTCCGTGTCCACCGAATCATCACGAAGCAATAAAACATTTATTATTCGTCATTGTAGTGCACGCTCGCAAAAACTAGCCGGTCAAAGTGAGATCAATCAACGGATTGATTGAATCGCCGTTAAATTGAGTGGGCGCAATTCGAGCCCTTGTTGTGCGCAATGATTAATTGGGACCCGCGGGCGTATCTCCGCCTCGATTTATCTCCGGCTGTCGTGCATTTTTAATTGGCCGGTTAATTGGTCGCGTTTAATTTTCGTGAGCCGCTTTTAAGCGACTTTTTGGCCGCGCCGATAGCACGAAAAAAGATACGACGTGGAGAGCGCAGCCAGCGCCGCCGAGTAAATATAGAGCAATCAATTCGGTGCCGAAGGAACGCCAAAGGGGTGACCTCGAGTGGTCTCCGTTTAGGAGTGGCGTCATTACCAGCATTTCCAGAAGCATGCACAAGTGTGGGGCCAACGTGCACGTAGATGGGGCAATAGCAAGGCTGAGATATTGCGCGGACAAGGGCTTCGGAGCGGGGATAGTAAGTAGTCCCGCAAACGTGAGCAGGGTACAACGAAGAGGATCCAACGGACGAATGGCGAAAGATCAGGATGTTTGGATGTTTGAACTTCGGAGTAGTGCCGAGTCGGCACTCGAAGCCGTCTCTCTCGCGCGCTCAGCTCCGTAAAATATCTCTCTTCCCCCGGGCGTTCTCGCCTCGAGAACGGCTCCACTTCGCATTACACATATACGGATTTAATACGCTTATATACGTATGACGAAGCCGCATTACACACGAGCAATAAGAGCCGCCGGCGGAAGTAGCCGTCAAAGACAGACTCGCTGAATCGCATATCTATATCTAAATGGTTCATATCGGCGAAAATTATTCTGCTCCGTGAATCTTGAGAAATTCATATCGGACTGCGACACGGAGTGGATGCTTTTGACGGGGCTGAATCGAAAGCGCCTTCGTCGGAATTGAACTTTGCGAAACTTGCTAAACTGATTAGAGGAACGTTATTATCATGTATCAATAATTCGCCGAGACCTATGCGTTCCGAAATGGCGAGTTCGTTCGGCGCAAATATTCGCGAATTGAGAAAAACGTTTCGTTGATATTCCAACGGATTACGACGTCGTTGAGATTGGTCTTAATCCGCGCGCGTATCGCGACGATAATGAAAACTGGCTGGAACAAACAGAACCTCCGTCGGAAAACAAGAAGCGAAACTAGGATAATCAACAGTTTGGCACGACGAATTACATATCTGTAGTTTAAGCTTCGAGGTCGTGAAGCGCTCGAGCTGGATAAGTTATGGCTTCCGGGTAATCTTAACAGCGTCTCCACGATTGCCAAGTGGCTTATTACGGGATTGACCTTTATGACTTGCTCGGTCGCACCAATCGCACGGCGCCTCCTCATTGGTTTTCATCGACTCGAAGGATGTACTCGTCTTGTCGTCGAGCCACTCGGGTATCTAATATCCTGAGTGCCCCTAATTCGACCCCTATAACCCGCCGAAGTTCTAATCGATCGGGCTTCGGGGTTTACGAGCTCCCGGCGCCGTGGCGAGGAAGATCGTGGGAGAGATAGTTTAACTTGCTCGGGCGACAGCGCAATTAGGGATTCGAGGGTAATTAACGTTCTTATACGGCGCTCTTTTCCGGTCCGCGAGCTACTCGTTTTGATTAAAGCGCAAATTGACGAGTGTTCGATTATCACACACGTCGTTAGTCCGATCGATAATCCAGCGGCGAACAATTTATACTCGGCTCGAAATAATTTACGCCGCGACGTTAAACGCTCGGTCATCAGCGGTTCGTGCTTAAGTTATGGCTCAAACGCAAACACCGTATATTTCCATCTTTATATGACAGATACGACCAGGCATGCATTAACCCGCGCAAGTGTGCGCGTCGTATACAACGGAATATGCGGTTTGGTCTGCTCGGACTGGTGGCTACTCTATGGTCGCTGCGATGGAAGGTTAGCATCGACCACTAAATCCACCTGTCATGCCCCATCCCCTTCGCCTTTACTGTTATACTATTCCATCAGTACTTCTCTTTCAAACGATCTTTGTTAGGATAACGCGCGATATCGGTTCGTATTATCTTAGCGCGCCGCTATTTCAAACGCAAATTCTTCGTATCAATCGAACTGTTATTGAAACGTGACTGTCCTGTTTCCAATCGAATGATTAAGTTCATATTATTCCGACTCGTTGCGTGCTTATTGCGCGCCGCGATAACGCCTTTTCCGTCCCATTTTCATTCGGCCGCGACTCCGTGCCCGCCATTTGTCAGATGCCAAATTTCGTCGGGCCTTTTTACTCCGTGCTTTTATCTTACGTTCAATTAAAAACCCGAAAGCGCCGGTGTAACGTCTGCGAATTCAAATTCGCGACCGATGAAATGTGTTCGTATAATTCTTTGTAGATTATCACGCTGGTTTTAATGGAACAAATGCTTTGAGTAATTATGCAGTACTTTGGGACAGCCCGTATAAAGTATTCATGCGCTTATCCTTGTCGTTTTCGTCCTGTGTTGAGCCCTTTCCTTTGCACCATTCGCCCGTAGCCGGTCTCTCGAACCGCAAGCCGCAACGTGCTACTGGCTTGATTAAACGCGCCATAGACCGCCATTATCCCTGATTGCGCTAAACATTAACAGCCCTGCCCGTCCCGTCCCGCCGCCCCGGAGCTTTCCAAATCTCTCGTCCGCATGCCGCTTCCATCTGGGCAGGGCATGCGATTATCGTTCCAATATTCCCCAAGTACATCGCAGACTCCTTTGATCGAGTACTCCTCCGAGGTTTATAGACGCGAATGATATATACGCTCGATCTCCCTTAAGCTTGCTCCGCGCTCCGTAACAAAAACTGACGCTGATAAATCGAACCGGGGAATCTGTTTTCCTTTCTTCTTCGTTTGATTCATACACGCGATCGAGCTATTTAAGCCGTTTTCAAATTATTTATGACAGCTAAATGGCTAACCCTATATTTTATAAGCAGCTTCTCGGGGATAGGTCGGAGTCGAAAAAGCGGTGCCTTACGCCAAGACTTATGTAGATGCCCCGGGAATATATGTCGGGACGTTTTGCCACGAGACGTTTTGCGTTCATAGTCATAAATTATGAGCTGCTGGTAAACCGACTTTAATGTATTTAAATCACGTGTGGTACACGCGTCGAGATAAGTAGCCGCGTTAAGCATAACGAGGTTCGATGGATCGCTCTCGGCCCCGGTTCATTACGGAGCCTGGACTGCGTTAAACGTCTTCGATAAATTGGCGCCTCTTTTGTGCCCGATGTCATAATGCGCCCGGGTTTTGCAAACTTGCCGTTGCAGACCGGTTCGAACAATGCCGGCGACGTCTCTTCGGGCTTCGATTCGCGGACGACGAAATTTTCGTGTTGACTGATTCGCTTACTGATTGCTGGCGCAATCTTGTCTCATACTTTAGACTTAGTTGGTACATATGTTTGTATTATATTTATGCGGCATGTATAATATATATACGTACGAAAGATAATCCGTCTTGAGCAAACGTAGATTTGGATATAATCTTCGACGAATGCGCGAATTGTAAACAATTTTCTGAACGTGATTTATTTATCGGTCAAATAATGAAGTTTCCGTTCGTCGCGATATAGCTTGCGAGTGTTTCAGTAAATCGCATTCTGGATTATGAAGACTTCACGAGCGAATGAGTAAGGATTGGCGACGTCGAGAGTACATCGTGCAGATAGCTTGGCTCGGAGATCTCGTTGAAAATACACGTTCGATCGCTCCGACGGAGCAGAACAAACGCGAAAAAGCGCTGACGACTCTTACGTGTGGAACGTGGTAAGGATTCTGAAGCGTTAACTATCGTTTGCTCTTCCTGAAGTGGATATAACTGTAATGCCAGGGATGAAGTGAAGCTTAGACACATACAGCGAAAACACGAAAAACTATATATATATATATATTATATTATATATATACGTATATACTTTATCTCCTCAACCCGCTTAATTTCGACAAGAGTTATTACAAACAAAAACCACCTCCGGCACCAGCAAATTTCCTTGCTTTTGTTTCATCTCGTGTTCTCGCATTACCGCGAAGAAAAGTTTGCAAATTTAAATGACCTCGCTGTATTTTCTGAAAAGTATTTTGTTAATTATTCATAATTGGTTACTTCATTAATTTTAATCGCTTATATTTTTTTGCTTGCTTGATCGATGGTTGACGTCATCGGCGTTATGATTTTCGTGGAAATATACTCACATTGGTTAGCAAAATAATTCTATATATATGTATATATATGATTTGTCATTTACTACGTTATTCTGTTATATTATCGACTACACGAATTAGATTTCTTTTATTATTCGAGGTACTGTCGTTAATTCAAAATAAGATCCCTGCCTTTTTGCGGAATGCGAGAAAAATATATTTTAACGTATTTTAAAATAATTTGCGTCTAAATATAGCATTTCGATAAACTCAAAAAAAACGGGCTATTAATTTTCATTGTAAGCAAATAAAACACAATGCGTAGTAGCAAAAAACTGAACAATGATCGCGCAAAGAATGAGAATAATGTCGTCAAAGAATTCAGCCAGTGACGCAACGAATAAGAAAAAATGGCTGAACGGTGTATCTTAATTCACGTTGACACTTGTTTGACTAGACAAAACCACTCCGGAGAACGAAGTCGCATAATTACTCTTGAAAGTTTTTCATTAACGTACTCTCTTTCGGTTTCATTGAGAAGCATATTGTGGTCGGGCGGAAAATGCCATGGCGCTGTGAGTTTTACGTCTTTTGTTTGCGAGCCGTAAAATCGCTTCCGAGGAGCGGGACGTTCTCTCGTAAAATGGCCGTCTCGTAGAACACGCTCGTTCGCCCCGTCCCATTTGCGTAATATACGCGCGACGTAATTAACGAAGACGTTCAGACCGCGCGCGCCGTATAACAAGCTGGAAACAACTCCGGATCCCTTGGGCGCGAGGCGAAGCTTTCCACAAAATCCAAATTAGTGTTGGCCTGTTTGGGATCTCGCTCGTGGCACCCTCGTTAAGGCGTTGACTTACTCGTTGCGTCGACGATGCCGACGTTTATACGAGCCGAATAACCGCGGCTCCGGATCCACGACAACTTGACGCTCCATCCTGGGAACGTCGAGTTACCTCTCGAGAAGTCGTTGCGCGTCGACTGAATTCAACTCGCTACGCCTCGACTCTTCGTTTATTAAACTACTGTGACACTGTGTCGCAATTCGCCATGTCTCTTTCGCCCCATTAAGCAATTAAAACGGCAATGTGTAGAAAGAAGCGCGAGAGCGTTCTAAATAGGGGCATCTGCGTCGCGTCACGTGACCGTTCTCGGAGGGAAACTTATTGTCAAACGGACGGCCGTTTGCGATTGGAGGGTAATCCGTTGGAATGTAATTTGAGTGAATTATTTTATAGATCGGGGTCGCGTTTGCTAAAACGAAATCTCTTTTAGTTACACCGGTTAATCAACAGACTTTTTATGATAATATATAAACGAGTGCGATTGTCATTTTCTTGAAGCAAATAGTTCGATAGTGCCCCAGTTTTATGACGACATTAAGGTATAATTTGAGTGGCGTGTTACAGGAAGGCAAGAAATATTTGTATTTGTTTGCGTAAACGTGGTAGAAATAATGCAAACTTTTCACATTTAATATAATTTTTGAATTTCTGATTGATATTTTATAGTTTCTTTAAGAAATGTAAGTAAAATACAATATTGCTGCTTTGATTGTTATTTTTTATACTGTATAATTATAT
>JABFQC010001354.1:0-19819 GCA_022817085.1 Psilanteris sp. ZL-2020 | reverse complement strand
ATTTTTAATAGTTGTGTACATGGAACTAAATTTTATAGTTGAATTTATTACATGGAATAGTAGACGAGTTTAGATCATAGAATCTATTATAAACAGTAATTTTTAGGATTTTGTTTTAATGTCGCCAAATTAGTGTTATAAACAGTACTTTTTTAAGTTTAATTTTTCTGAGTGTAGTATTAGACTAAACAAAGAAAATATAACTTTAATTCTTTCAACAAAAATTAAGTAATTAAACTATATTTTGTAATTAAAATCAAGAATGTTTATATTTAAAGTTAAAAAAAATATTATTATACTAATCACAGTTACCCAATGGTACGATTTGAACGCACGACCTCATAGTTCCGATCGCGAAGCATAGACCACCAGCTATTGAACTTTCGTGAAAATTAAAGAAATTTGAGTATTTGAGATTAACTTGAAACACGATGTTTATATGAATTAAATATTAAATTCAACTCAACAAGTTATATAGTTGAATGAAATATTAAAAGAAATTCAAATAATTTATTGTGCCAATCTTCGGTTATTAATTGGCACAAGCTTGGGCCATACTTGTATCGTAGAAAATGTTTATTATGGCGATCAGACATCGCCGAGGAAGAGCCAAACATTGGCGCTAGCTTGGCACAAGATTGGTCCAAACTTTCAAAATAAATAAAAGTTAAACTTGGTGGCCAAACATCGCCGAGGAAGAACCAGACTTTGGCGCTGGCTTGGCACAAGATTGGACCAATCTTTCAAAAGAAATAAAGTTTAACTCAATCTTGGACCAGCTTTAAGCCAAACTTGGGCCGTTTATCTTTTTCTACGTCGAATATCTACTAGACTACTAATAAAATTCAATTTAGAATATATCGACCACACGGATGTAGATATAGCAGCAGTGGACTAACAGAATGAGGTTAAGAATGAGGTTTATCGTAGATATTAAATGGATAGGTGACCGTTCTTTAAAAGTTTAATAAATTATTTTGTAACATAGATTTAACATATATAATTATATTAATAAGGTATGTTGAAAATGTATGTGTTTATGTAAATTAATTTTTTATTATTTTTTTTTATTTTCACAGTAAAAATTGACGTTACAAAAATGTCTTATTTCAAGACATTTTTATAGAAAAGATAGTATAAGTGTCTTATTATTAGATACTATTTATGTCTTTTGCACGAAAATGTCTCGATTTAAGACACTTGTTTTAGTAGTGTTTACTTCATTTTACCCAAACTTGGCCCAAGCTTGGCCCATACTTCAACCAAAGAATGAGGGCCATTTTGCGCCAGAGTATATTGGTATTTCAATCCAGAGATCGACCAACATTGCTTGCCAAACATCGGCATCTTGGACAACTGTGTGCCAAGCTTGGACCGTTTATTTTTTTCTACATGGGACATTTAACTAGGTAATACAGTTACTCACACTCATTTGTTTTTCTATCAGTGTACACGTGTATTAAGATAACGCTTCAAATTCAACTACCGTGTTATATATATCTCAATCTTCTAATCGTACTAAAAATACTAATAAAGTTTCAATTGAATAAAACCTCAATTAAGTTTTTAGAGTGATGCATTGCATGCATAAGTATAGACCGATGTTTCGAAATTAGAATCTTTAAGACTCGAGTGTATTTTGATATTTTTCAACGACTGCACGCAACTGCCATGATAATATAATTTCAAAGCAAGAACTGGGTTAAGTGTGTATTAATCTAACGTTTTTATTATATATATTGAATATGATCACGAAGCTTAATTTATAACAATGGTGTATATCGTGACAATTCGGTTTTTTAAATAATTAAGATAGGTTATAAATTATTCGATTAATTATTAAGACTATCCAATACAATAACTGATCAATAATAAATGTGATTTATGAAAATGTGTTACTCGACGAGGTTATGTCTTATAATGCATAATATATTTATTGTTATTTTAATCTTGGTTTGTTTGAACACTATATTTCTTGGTCCAAGAAAGCCGACAGCAAGATAGATGTTCTTGTTTACATTAAAAATAAATTTTGCTCGGTTGAAAAAAAAAAAGCTTGATAAAAACAGTTCCTTTTTCGTAAAAGAAAGTAAATTCTTTTTCTCGAAATTTTAAGAAATTTTCCGTCTTACCAAGAACGCCTCTTTCTTTGTACAACTTGCAGTCTGTAAAAACGTCTGCAAAGTGAAAATTGTACGTTTTTTGGTCATACGACAAATTTCTAAACAAGAATTTTATATACCAGGTACTTTAGAACTTGTTGAGAAATTTGCTTGGAAATATGTTTTTTAATAATATATAAGTTGGTTCTCAGAAGTATAGGTTGACATAAAGTATTGAATTTAATAACTCGAAGAAGAAATGTATTATAAATATGAAAATCTAATATTTACAATTTTTATAAATATGATTTTAAAATATTATATCTATAAAACGAATACTTGTGATAAATACCGTAATTTTATATATCAAACATTTTTAACAGATATAAATATAAACGTGAAAAATTAATACGAAGTTTCTTATTTATAAAATTAAGTTATTACGTCGAATGAAGCTAATGTAAATAGATAAATCAATATATTATAATCGGAAAATGACATAATAAACTGTTGAAACGTAAATATAAATGGTCGTAATATAAAAATTATTTTAAGTTCCTTGAAAAGATGACTAGAAACAGAAAAATTTATAAATCAATATATTATGTAATCCATTATGCAAAATAATGGGAACAATCAGAACGTAAATAAAATTAAATAAAAAAATATTGTTTTTAAAGTAGTGTATTAAAGCCAGAAGTTTCTGTATCAGCGCAGCGGGCCGAAAGAGTTAACTTTCGGCACGTGACTCAGATAGTTCCACTTTTTCCCGCTGTAATACGTACGTAAGATGTTTAAAAATAATTTAAACACTACAATTTTCTTTGATAAAATTAATTATATATTTTCTTTTATTAAATATAATTAGTACATATAATCAGATTATAAACTGATAAATATATATAAATGTTTATATGTTTTATAAGACCGTTCCAGTTTTAATGTTTATACTTCTGTTATATATATATAAAAATATCAAGTATTTCAAACCAACATTGTATCATTTTGATAAATTGTGCTATAATTAAATTAATAAATCATTTGAAGATATATGCAAACTTGTTATAATTGCGAACCGATTTACACTTTAAACTTGATTTTTTTCAGTTAGTCATGTTTACACACAGACTGCACTAAAATAAGAAACATTCTTTTTAAATTCCGATTAATTATCAGCGCCAACGCAGGGTTATGTAACTATTTTATTATTCTCAACAATGTTTGCTAAATGTTTGATACAGATGCTTGAATTATCTGTTTGTTATTGTGTTGAATGTTTATCCAGAGGGACGTTAAAGCTGTATTTATCTAAAATATATAAAAACCCCTATGGCTCAACAATTATTTTCACTACTTCGTTCGTTATATTCTTTGGCAATACAAAGAAATTGACTCGATATCATATTTCGATGGTAAACGTATTTTTTATCCGTTATTCGAGAACCAACTTTGTTTTTTATTTTTTTTTTTACTTTATTATTATTTTCACACCAATTTTACCATCCATTATTATTAAATTTAATTTTGCTCGTCCTTCAAATAAATAACAACAAAATACTAAATAATTTTCAAGCTTCTACTGAACAACGGACTGCTTGTTTTCTTTTACTGTATTATTCCATAAAAGCATATTATTTTATTCAATGAAAACAATGAATGTTCTCGGAAAAGTTTTGTTTATTTCCAACTATTTACATTAACAACGTACAAATTCCGTTAATTTGTATAAGCGGAAAAAATAAACGTTTCCAGTATTTTTAAATAACAGTGTGTTATTTCGCGGTCGTAAAACATCAAGTACTTGACGTTCTGTCACGTATCAATAAATATTGATTAAATAATTTATTTCACGTTTGTGTGCGATTCGTCGGAAGAAAGCATGGTTTTTATATAGAATAACGCAAAATCTTTTTAACGGATGGCGACTTAATTTCTTGATAGTCGGATTATAAAGCAAACGTACTAATAAAAAAGTAAAAAAAAAAAAAACTTTAGTTTTGATATTAGTTGAACAAATCAACATCGATACTGCGAGCATTTAACGTTCGATTTAGTGTATTGAATGTCGGTTTAAGAAAGCATCGGAAAAAACGATTTTACTTCAAGTACTTTTTCACGTTTCCTCTGAATATTTGAAATCCAAGAAATTTCAATCAACAGTTCCTAATGTTGTTTTTTATTTACATTTGCATTTGCCACAACCAACTGTCGAATTTAACGAGTTTCCAAGGAAATGTTATTAGACAAGGTAATAACTTCAGAATAAAATAATATATATATATGTGTATATATTTAAGTAAAAACTCGTTTTTTTTGTAAACATATTTAACGATTTAATTCATTTTTTTATAGAATTGATAAGATTTCAGATTGTTCGCTGTAAATGTATATTATAAGTGTCAACAATCCTAAGATTTCGTGGCTTTGTTTTTACACTTAATTCATGCAAATAGAATAGTTCGTAATCTCATTTAACGCGATTATGAATTTTCTCGGTATCGGTAGTTATCTTCATTGCAACTCTTACTAACATTATCACTTTTTTTTACCATCACTGGATTTTACTTCATATAATTGGTATTATGAAACTTTTAATAATAACAAATGCTATGATTTGATTGTTTATCAATAATTTCAATTCCCAATCTTTTATAACACAGTCCATAACAATATATATATATATATATATACAATTTGCAAGATCATATTAGTTCGAACAAGGTTGAATTTGTGAAATTGAAATGTGGAGCAATTTAATTCAACTTGCAGATCGCGTACCGTCAGTTTTCTTTCTTATCCTATATATATATTCTCCCATTACATTTTCATCTTTCGCTTCGTATTTCCACATCCTCTCCGTAAAACTTTCATTTTCGAAACGTTAACGATAAAAACGGCAACAAAAAGCTAACACGACGCGCGTTCGGCCGATTTTCACGTTTCGCATTTCGATCGCAAAAATGCGGCGCTCCGTGTAAAATGTCGTCGCTTGTTGGCGATCGCATCGCTTATCTGGCCAAGATCAAAGGCGATTAAGCGCGAGTCGGGTGGATCATCGATGCGTTTGATAACTTGTTCGAAACGAAATGCGGGGCGCGCTCGCGTCGGTGCATGCGGGAGGCGGCCGGGACTACGCCCCCATGCGGGCACCGCGGGGAATAAAAAGCTAAATTAATTCTTCGATCTTTTATTTTCGTCTAGCTCGCGGTCGGGACGAGTGCAACGGATTCTCGGAAGGATCTTCCACGCTCGGTAATCTCGCCGCGGACGGCGGACTCGGGTCGTCTTTTTATCCGCAGTGCCTCCCTCTCGTGTCTTTTTATTATTCTACCAATTTCAGGCCCCGTCAGCGATTATCCGTTCACCCGACTATCGGATCCACTTACGCTTTCGAAACGCGATTGCCATCGCGCATCGAGTCATTCCGCTTCACCGACCGATTTTAACGACGAGTTAAGGAACCGTTCGCTGGAATATATATATCGCTCGTAGCGTAAATAATATAATACGTACAAACACGTTTTTGTCACATGTTTAACTCGTCGTTGATAGCGTTACAGTTTTTAACAAACCCGACCGCCTTTGTGCCGCGCGATCGATATTGTAACGAGTCAAACCAGTTACATGTTGTATATCTATAGGCGCGCGTACATTGTTTTCAATTACGCCACCGCGTTATTAATAATAATAGAAAATATGTATACTGCGCGGCGAAAAGTTTTACAAGCCACGATTCCGTTTAGCGAAGTATTTTTTTTTTTCTTCTTTTCTTACCAAACGGTCTAACGCGCGATTCGCGAAAAGCGCGCCAATTGAAATTTCAGATCACAACGCGGCGTCTCGTTTGTGTGGGAAAAAAAGTTGCGGGTCATCCAGAGCCATGCGCGGTTATAGTCTTAATTATTGTTTTAAACCGTTGTCGTTTATTTACAACAAACACTGGTTGTGGATTATTCATGCGGTGTATTATTTATGATCCTCTTAATGGAAGAGGATCGATATATCGTTATATATGAGGTGGAATTGTCGCTACGTCATTTACTTTAGTTTGTTATTGTGTAGACACAATTCTGAACGCATCCTGTGTATTCACGACTCGATCGATCGGTTCAATTTGCGTGCATTATCCGCGGATGTCCGGTATGACCGAAATTAATGTTATGGAATGTCATATGTTTCGATTCTGTCAAGACGTTTCTGGTTTCAGACGTTTATTCTTTTAAGTAAACAATGCAGATGTGTTATTATATTAAATCCTTGATATCTTTACATGTTTGAAATCAAGCTCATTTTATCTTAAGAAATTAGGAATGATTAATAATTTTGATATATTTCAATGTGTATTGATTGTTGGAAAATAAAAGCAATAAATAAATGCAATTTTTATTAATAGTTTAATGATTCGAAGTTTATTACAAGTCTTGGAACTCTCATCTGATTTCAACAGGCGATTGTAAAAAAGATTAATAATTAATGTCACCGCAAATTGTCAAATGAATAAATTATTTGGTAAAGGGCATTAATAATATAATGTTGTCATTTTTGTATTGCAAACACCAAAGCTTTTGTTGGGTTTAATAGTAAATATCATAAACATTAATTTAGTCTTTTGATTGTATATTACTGTAACCACTGCTGGAAAAAAAAATATATATATATATATATATAAATAATATTTTATACAAAAAATTTCGTTTGAGCGATACAATTTTAAACAAAGTATATTTCTACATTAATTTTATTGTATGTTTTTTGGTAACTTTTACGTTATAACTAGAATGAGATTTTTTAAAATTATAATTTATATATATATATATATATATATATATATATATATATATAAACAATACGAATTGCCACACAATTAAATTAACCAAAAGCAACCATTTTATCCTTTAAAAAAATTTTAATAATAAAAAACGATGATGGAATCATAAATTATATCACGATAACGCTCATAAAGTAATTGATAGATGCTGTAAAATATATATATAACTATGAAACAGAGTATTGATTTTTTCAGTAATTTTCCAGTCATTTTTAAATTCATTTTCCTTTGTTTTGCAAATCCATTAAGTTTTACACGATACGGCTAACATTTTTTTATTTGTTGATATTTTTTATGAAATCTGTACAGGTCTTGAATTATATACGCATATATAATACACTGCATACGTTTACTAGTATAGTATATATACATATATATGTCTATCATGCTTTCATACAAAGTATTATACGTTTTTATTGTTACATTTTCTAATTCTGACATGAAATAACATTTGTGTTCGAAGCCCAAACGAATAGTTTTTTTTCGCGATCGAAATTTCATTGTAACAATAAAAAAAATTGTTTACATTAATCCTACAAAATGTTGATATGGATAAATTGACAGGAGGAAGGAATTCCGAGAAGCTCGTAATACTCGATTCCCTTTCTTTATGCGAGTATCAGCGAAGATAATGCAAAAATGAATTATTATAAGTGATAACCAGTGGTGATTTAACGAGCGTGTTCTTTGCAAACAAGTATTGTATAATTCCGTAAAATTCCGACGAAAAATGACATGGAATTCGTCACGAGTGAACGAATTATGTGCCTGACTTTGTCTGCTCGTTATCGAGCATTATCGTTAAGTAATTTATAAAACTAAACGCGCACGCAATAAAAAAGTTTGCATGAAAATGAGTGTACCTTATTGTAGAACGAATGAAGGTAATTTTTTTTTGTTTGCAGTTACACCTGAATAAGTACACATAACTTACATACGGTTCACGTAATATGTATTATAAATACGGTGCATAATTATTCCTTTCGTAGAGTAATTCTGTTTAAATATTTGCGCATATCAACGCATTACTTTGTACTTTCGTATGCAACACAATTTTGACTCGATATTAACTTGCCTTAAAATAATACACTGAAATAAATAATCCTGCAAATTTTACCATACTATATTGTAAACATGGGATGAAGGAAAAAAATGTATGCAAATATGATAAATTATGGTTAAAACTTCAATAAATGTAATCAAAATTGCATATTTCGAACGGCAACGAGTCGAAATTTCGAAATTTGATCCATATTTTTAATTCGATTAGCAGTGTTAATTTTTCAAAAACTATAATATAATTTAAATTGTAAAATATTATCTAAGCTGATTGGTTGACGTAATTAAATTTATAATAATGCGATTAATTGATTGAGATCCATATCAGTAATTCAATAACAACAATAACATATAATTCCAGTTAAATTTACGTGGTTCCAATTATAGCACAATGATTTTCTGAATGTAAAAAGAAGTATCATTTGTAACAGCTTGTTCGGTATCAATAGCGGATCGTCCGAATTCGCCATTCTTTTACATAGAAAACTACATGGCAAAAATAAAACAAAAATTATGTCACTGCGGAAATAAAGGTCCCGATCTTCGTACCGTTTTGAATTTCGAGTTTTTCGCGGAAATTCACGAGGTATCGTTAAAGGTTGAATTAAAATTCTTTGAATTAAAATTATATATATTTGGCCATCGTGTGTATTTGAACCGCAAGGCCGGACGGCATGTGCAAATATGGAGACATATGAACGCAAAATACATTGTACAATCGCTTGTAACATACGCATACCATTTATGATTATTCATGCGTCAAATTGAATACTTGAACGAAGCACCAAATTAATTGACGATTGAATAACAACGAGCATTGTACCCGACAAGCACAATAGACATTTGTTTAAATAGCATAAAGGTTGGCGTAAACTACGAGTTTCCGCCGAATATCAAATGCGTTTGCCTCGGAAACAAGAAGCCACCGATCGTATCTTCAACCGAAGATTTGTTTTCTTTCGCTATTGTTGTGATAACGATGACGGAAGTATCGGCTTCGTTACAAGAAATACGAGCGACGATAAGTCAAACAAAAGTTCTGTATGCAAGAATGAATTGGCTAATAAAATAATCGTATCGTCCAATTATGTAACTTGATTATACGTAGGCTAATATATGTCGAAGAGAAATGATACTGGATTTTAATATTAGCACTTTGCGGGCTATATATGAATAGAACGTGCATAATATATAATGTAAATATTGGATTGTATATGGAACACATTTGGAATTGTAAATGCAGCGAATTTTATGTATTTAATTAGAAGATGGCGAAATGTGCAAAGTTTGAATGTATATTGCGTATATGTATTGATATTACGTAACTTAAGGAGTTGAAATTTAATGGAATGTATGGACAGATTGTTAGGTTATATATACACGGAAATAAAAATTTAAGAAGAACCAGTATAAATACTGTGACATCTTCCTAAAATATAAAGGAATTCGACAATAGAAGATAACACATGTAACGTGTACTTTTTGGGAAAAATTTTATTCTTTTAAATTACAATATTGCAGATATTTTTGCTAAAATTTTTGGTCATTTTTGTGTGAAAGGTACTTAAAAAAATAAATAGAAATTAAATTAGGATTTTTCATTCAATAATTAGTTCTTCATATTGCCACATATATATAAATCTATATTTAGAGATTGAGAAATCTGTCGTTTTGATGTATTTGTACATATATACATATACATATATTAAGTTATACATATGATTTTATTTGATTTATTTATAAGCAAGAAACTTATTTCGAAAAGTTGCAGTAATGAAGATTCGAACCCCGTCCTACCGTAAAAGTCATATCTATAATCAAAACACTTAATCAATAAGCTAGTAGTAGGTTTATCAACATATATATACAGCATATAAACATACTGTTTATATAAATTTAAAGAGTTTTATGGACTCATTTAACTTATTATTACAGTTGCTTAAGTACTTTTCCCACAAAAAATTACTAAACAAAATCACAATAAGAGTAAACAATTTTTAAGTACAATATTATAAAATTTATATTTATATCAAAATTGTTCATATAATTTATGTAATTCTTTCTTTATATTTTCTTAATAAGTTTACATTTTTGTTTAAAATATAGACAAAATGGTCGTTCTGGGGTTGGCTTCTTAATTTTCTTAGTAATTTTTCCTGAATATTTTTTTGCGTGTATTTTTCCAGCGGAACAGCGTGATAATCATGTTTATAAATGTGTACGAATATTTCATTTCAATTATCCCCATGCGAAAATTCGTATATAAACTTCTTTTGATAGAATGCATTGATGTATTGTGTATTTAAACCTCTTTAATACGTTCTTAATATGAATTTTTAAAACAATATATATTGAGGCGCATGCAAACAAGACCATATTTTTAATGTGGCGTGTAATTCAAGTTTTTCCTTCGTAAAATAATCTAACTTAAATTTGAAAGCACAGATGTTACTTAATTTAATAAGCAATATGTTTGTGCGGTCATCGTTGTATTACATTTAAATATATATTATTATTATGTAACGATGCAACCGTTTCAACCTATAAACAAGTCATTCTTCGTTATACAATGAAATTACAATATCCATATATAGTTAAATTAATTATAGCTTCATTTATTCTCCACTTCATATTAGGTATTTTAAAATAGTCCGTGTATAGCTCGATATACTTTCATCTGAACGCAGCGAAATATTATCTGAACTCGAGTACAAGAGTTGATTGCACACAAAAATGAATTGAAACAATAATAATACTACAAATTTAAGTCAACTAGATAATAAAAGTAGGATGGGTGTACAAAAATGAAAACATTATGATTAAATGTTTCTGAAAGGTTGTCAAATGTTCTAAACAACTTGGAAACTTAGTATTTTATTTATTTATATTATTGTGTTTTTATCCTATTTTCCTTATTTATATACTTTGATCAAATTTACTAGATCGTTTGTTTCTTATTGTTAAGGATATTTATATTAAATTAAATAATATTTCCAGAAGAACATGAGAAATTGACAATTCAAGATAAGAAGTTGTATCAGTTAAAATTGTGCAACAAAACTTTTGACAATTGTAAATGAAATTCAATTTTAATAATTCATTTATGAAACGTTCAGAAATGCTTTGTAAACCATTATTATATTTTAACCCAAGCATATATAATCGCTTTAAGCGCATAATAAAACATCTTGTTTTCAAAGTATTTCATTTATGTATATCAGTGTAATTACAGTCTCATTACAAAATCTTTTACATTTCAATGTAACTGTGCGAATTCTACGTTTGTTATTTTGTGATTAATTATTTAAATTTGAATGCATTTCGCATTTCGATATATATAATAAACTATGGTTTTATTATAATAAATACATCTTTGAAATGATGAATTACATGAATTTATAATTTCAAACATTTTATAATTTATTTGATTTCTTTACGCATATTGGAAATATATGAAGTTTGGTACAATGTATTTATATACAAATATTGTAAATATTCATGAAAATTATTAGTGTAATGATTATGTATTCTGCATATATTGCAATCCAATCAATATTTGATATTATTTAAAATATTCAATTAAAGTTGAATTTAAGTGGAATTAAGTTATAAAAGATATACATACAAATATATGTTAATAATTTAAATATAAAAATTTCGATATATACGAAATGCTACGAAATTATATTTGTTTCAATAAAATAAATATTTTTAAGAACGATCAGAATATAGCAATTAATACGAATTTCAAATAAGATTCAAATTTACACTGAGAGAAAAATGTATCAATTTTTAGTAACAAGTTCATGGTATGATATTTATAATTCGTCAAAATTTCGTAGTTTATTCATAAAATAGTATGGATCTTAAATTAAAATTTAACATCCTCGTTATTCTTATTAAATTCACCAAAGGTTGTACAACTGTTTGTTCAAAGTTATTAAAACAGATGGTCAATTTTTAACATTCTAACCTAAAATGAAATTAACAAAAAGTTGATGAAAAAAGATATATTTATTCAAAAGTGCTATAATGTGATTTATTGAAAAATTAATTAAAGTGAATTTTATTATTATCAAGCTTTAACCTTCTTATTTGTCAAAAATACGTAAACCAGTTTATCAAAATTATAGAATCTAACAGCATACTACAAATCAACATTTGCAGTTTATTAAAATTTAATATTCCCGTATTATAAATATTGGTGTTTCTTTCTTTCCGTGTATGTCAAATTTGAATCATGTTTTATTTTTGAAATCATTTTCATGACAAACAACGATAAAATTTCACAATTTTCATAAAACCAAAATATTAATTGTTTATTTATAGAGTATGTTTGTTTTAATGAATAATTGCGGACACATATATATTTTTCAGTCGGATGGTAGTAATATTTCTAATCTAATATATCGCCGTAGGAAATACGAAGAACCTAATTTAAGAAACAGAAAGCAAGTACACCGCAGAAAGAGTTAATTAATAGCAAACAGCAAGAATCAATTTTCATCAGAAATAAATTTACGTCTGCCTAATAAAGAAACAGATATGAGTTTTATAACTCGTATTTTTGCTTTCTTTGGACTCTGCTGTGGGTAAAAAAAAATAATTGGACAAGTACGTAACATAAGTTACGACAGACAGTGTTCTGAGTTGGAATAAATAAAGAAGAAAGTTGTTGTGAAAATTAAGGAGTACGTGTTATTACCTCGCAATAGTAAAATGCGTTATAATGGAAATTAAAATCGTTTTTGCATATTCTGTTGAAATTTTCTTAGAAAATTTCAATCTAATAGCAAGTTGTAAAACTTGTCGCGAGTAATTTAGTTGCAGAACAGATGGATTAATGCGTTACATCTATTTAATAATGTTTTTTCTATTATTCGCTTTAGGAACATATTATTGGTATGAACGAATAATGAATAATTTATATTAATAATTAATAATTTTAAAACAAAAAATTTATCATTTTTTCAATTCTATGTATATAATCATTTATTGATGAACGTCAAATATGTAATACCGAAACATAAATAATTGCCAAATAAACATGTAATATTAAATATAATATATAAAATATAATATACAATAAATATGATTGCCAAACTTGCATTAATAATTATAAACGAAGAATATTATATTATATATTTAATTTAAAAAAAATATATGCACGTTTTGTATCAACGGCATTTTATTCCCGCAATGGATAATCTAACTCATATTTCTAGAAAGCTTCAGCCACATTACATAAAGAATATTCAGTTTTGTAATATCATTCTCAGAAAATTCAACAATCATTCATTATACAAACTCCTTGGTTCTTAAAGTATCGGCACTTTTCTACAAGTCTTTATTTTTTAGAAACCGGAATCAAAGTAACAGAGTCTTGTTAATGAAGTGTAACAAAACTCTATTTGTTCTGCAAAGGAAGACATTCATATATTACCGTTAAATAACTTTACATATTAGATATTAATTATTCATAGCTAAATAGTAAGATTAATTATTAAAAACGAATATAAATAATAGATGTTTAACAATAAATACACATTTTTATACTAATGTACAATCATTTTTAATTTATTAAAATTTGTTTTGTTTAATAACATATGCGAAACAATACACTGAAAGAAATAATCCTGCAAATTTTACCATACTATATTGTAATCATGGGATAAAGGAATAAAAATGTAAACAAATATAATAAATTATTATTAAAACTTCAATAAATGCGATACAAATTACCATACAATCTGATAAAAATGATAATATTTTCAAAATGTATTTATTTACGTTTTTTTCCATTTTCTGATGTTTACAATATTGTCTGGTAAAGTTTGCAGGATTATTTCTTCAGTGTACGAATAAAATATATATGAATATAATAGACTATACATTATCTCAATTAATTTGTATATAATGTATATGTAGATATTAATTCACGTTCTTTCGATCTTTATTCTCATTTTTGATTACAAAAATAGTATTCGTATAGGATTTATACCAAACCAGATTGCCATCAATTTGATTTGAATTATATTTCATCGCTGAATAAATGCGTCGTTTCTGTTAGATTTGTATATATAATTATTTCTCAGGTAAGAAATAATATTATGTTTATTACATCTATAATCAAGAAAACGGAATTTTCTAAGAAATACAAATGTATTTTTCATTATTTTTCCTAACATACGCAATGTTAGAAAGTTTCATTCATGACAATTATATAAATGTGGTGGCATCGCTAATTATTGGATGGATGTACGCGGATGGAAAAAATATTGGATATTTTTTAATAATATAGGTTTAAATTGTAACCGTTGTTAGTACAATATATATATTTATTTATTTTATTGTTATTAAAAATGTTTTCATTTTTAATCTTTATATATGTATTTTAATTGTTAATTTATGATTGCAAACAGAAGCGATTTTTAATATTTTTTATTAAAATATATTTATTTAATATTTTTATTCAGATAATTTGATAATATTTATAATTATTAATTGTTTTAGACAATTTTAAGTTATACACATGTAAAGGAAGAGAAGATTTGCTATTCGCAGAACGTAATCGACCTAAATACAACGTCTATGATGTGAAACCTACCTATTTAAATATACCTAACCTAATCCGAACAATCCGAAATGCAATCACACATTACAGTTAACTATTCATCGTATTTCATATAGTACTACCACGCGTTGTCACGTTGTAAATTGCGAGAAAACACAGTTTCACTATCATGTTGATATTTATATTTCATGTCTTCTAAAAAGAAATTACTATTAATCAAAATATAATTTTTTTAAACAAAAATTTAAATTTCTCAATTAAATTTAGAAACGAAAATTAACAATTTAATCATTTT
Source organism: Psilanteris sp. ZL-2020 (assembly GCA_022817085.1). Lineage (NCBI taxonomy): Eukaryota > Metazoa > Arthropoda > Insecta > Hymenoptera > Scelionidae > Psilanteris > Psilanteris sp. ZL-2020. The sequence goes on along the minus strand of JABFQC010001354.1, from coordinate 4,961 downwards.
AAAATAATAAAATTATAAATAAAACTATATTTCATTTACATTAACAGAAAAATAATGCATTTTTTAAATAGTAAAACATTGTATAAAATATATGATCAACAAATTATTACTATCAAATCATACTAATTTTTATCGGTTTTCGGTCATATTTATTAGTATAATTTATAATGCTTCAGATATTTAATTAGTAATTATTAACATACACAAATTAAAAATGCATCATATTAAGGTCTTCTCCTACACATCTGTTTCATACCCGTAACCGCGCATCATTACCGAAATTAATAATTCCTCGCAGAATCCTTTTCTCCCCGCGTGAATAAACATACGCGTTTTATAAACAGTCGGTTCACCGCGTCAAAGGTTGAGCCAACGGACATAACGCGACCGCGTAAACTACCGTAACCGAATATTACGTCAAACTATGCCGACAGCACAGCGTTTTGTCAATCGAGTTAAATCATACAACTCAGCGACAACAAAAAAGCATTGCTTCGCCGAAACCGATCGAACTATCGCGCACGCTCCACGCGTCTCCCGAGCGTCAACTTCCGACTTGGTTATTTTTCACGCCCAACGAATTCGTTTCGGCCCCCAAAACTAATTCCGGCGATTTACAAATCACCCGAAAGCACAATAAATATCGCGCGTTGCCGAACAGCATCTCTTGCGAGGGCATTCCTCTCGCTCGCATAACCTAACCTAACTTAACCCGACTTAACTCGACTCGCGTAACGTAACAATACAGAAGCATAAGTCGAGCGCTGCACACCTACGTCGGCGCGCGAGTACCTCCTACGACCGACTGACGGAGCGACGGAGAAAGAGACGGAGAGCGACGAAGACGCACCGCCCGCGGGAGCGAGAGCGCGAGAACGACAGAGGGGGATAGAGAGAGAACGAGTGAGATGGCCTATCTGTTCGTCGTCGTCGCGAATCAAAATGAATGCACCGCGTATATACCCATGCGCTGCGGCGCAGGGTCATTGACTGTGAGCGTTCGAAGAAATCACTCTTGGACATCTCGCCGAGCCACGCTGCCGACTTTCATATCCGACGGACGATTCACGGAAACGTGTAGAGCGTCGACTATCGATTGGATATGTTCCATTTATTCTCCACGGAGCCAAGGACTTTTGTTGTATGGATGTGTGTATGTATGTATATATATATATTTTATATATATACATATATATATGCGCTTTGAGACCGGCCTCTCCTCTCCTTCGTATTCCCGCGTTCACTTTCCATTTTTTGTTCCGAGCGCTTTCTTCTTCTTCTTCGCACATGACGTTATTGTCAGAGGACATTCGAATCAATTCAAGGGGAACGATCCGGTCCCCCGATGAAGAAGATTCAAAGCAGCAACGGCGCGCTCGGTTTATGATCGAGATAAATATGATCGCCGCTCGCAAAGAGGAAACACTCTCGTGGTACCATTTGGTACCGGCGCGCTACTTCGCTAATGTCGTCCAGTCGCGCTGTTATTGCAACGTGCTCGATTAACAAATTCATTTCGATGGAGATGTATACATATATATATATGCATATATATGTGTGTGTATGGTTCTTTTGAGAACCTCATTGCGATTGTTGTGCATCTTTATGTCTCAATTGAAAAGACATCAATTTGTATAAACATATCCGTAGTAATTTGATTAATATATTAAACCATATATTTTCAATATATATTTATTATGTGGCCAATATATGGAAAAAGTGCACTGAGAGAAAAGATTGTTAAATTCACAATCTAGATATTAAAATTAGATTGTTAAACTACAGATAGCGGATATGAATAAACAGATATTCAATTCAACAGTCAAGATTGTAGAAATTGTAGGTTATGTTCAATATGTCATTTAATATGACATTCGTTTTACAATCTCTGACAATCCAGATTGTTGAATAGAATATCTGGATTGTCATCGAAGCTACAATCTGTAATTATTCGATTTAACAATCTTAGATACTTAACAAAATTGTTTAGATGTTTAATTCAACAATCTATTTCTCTCAGTGTGAATATCATATATTGATCATATATATTTAATATATTGAAAATAATCTACTCTGAGAAAATGAAATTGTAAAGAGAACCATATACATCGTTCGTGGTACAATGTGATATTGTAAAGATAACAGAATTCAATTGTTTTAACCAATCAGAAGCCTCGAAATAAATGTTACAATGTAAATTGTACAATTTAATTGTCTCAGTGTAATATATGAGTCATGTATGAATGATATGTTGAGAATATATGGTTCATATATTAATCAAATTACTAGGGATATATAACATATATAAACATATAAACGTAGAAACCTATGTGGAATGGCATTTTCGGTATTTTGGCGACAATTTTGCAGTTTGCAAATTTATACCCTACTTTTTTGTGGCGATGCCGTAATTAACTTGCAATTAACTACCGGAATATTTTTATTGCTGATTTATAGCGATTAGCAACGCGCGTTAGCGGTACTTTTTCTAAAGATGCATACAATCAACGTGATTGATCATATGAATAATAAAACGGCGTGAATAATGTCGCACACGAGACACTTGCAGTTGGGATGTATGATCAATTTTAAATATTATTATCGATTTTAGAGTGTTGCTTTGCAATATTCGTTAACATTATGAAACATATGTGTCAACGTGAGTTTAGCACAGTTTGCGTTGAACTTTATTAATTCAAACGCGAATGTTAAAGTTAATTGTATTACAGAGTATTACATTTTGTTAATTTAACGTGTATTTTGCATTTATGTATGTTACATTGTATGGGGTACTACACGGAGAAAAAAAATATAATATAAATTACCATACCTTCTGGCGTTCGAATGATATCTGGAAGGATATTTAAAAAATTACTATAATTATTATATGATATAACAAAAATGTGTCAAAATTGCTTCTAGTTTTATTATACTATATAACAAATTTTACTATATAAAAAAAAAAGTTGTCATTATGGTGTAGTAATTTTCTGTAAATCTATTGAATTAGTCTGCCAATGCCAGAAGGTACAGTAATTTATACTTTTTTCTCAAGGTACACTGAGAAAAATTTCTATTAAAAATTACCGTGCCCAAACAGTACTTTGATGCGATGTTTGTCAACAAAGAATGATTACCGTTAAAGCACAGTCAAAATATACGGAAATCGAAGAAATGTTTACGATATTTAGGGGTCATTTTTACGTGTTGACAAACATCGCATCAGAATACTGTTTTGGCACAGTAATTTTTAATACAAATTTTTCTCAATGTATTATTAAAATCACACGCTTGGTATCATTGAGAGTAAAGAAAATAGCAAATTTTGCTCGCCGAAGAATCATTGTTGTTTATTTAATTATATAATTTGATGAAATTCAATGTCGTGGATTTGCGCACGCACCGCACTTTCTACGCTAAATTACGAGCAAATTTCCAGCGCGCCCTCGTGTTATTGGGAAAATTTCGATCTTTTTGGGTTGGAGCATTCCAGTTGCTTTAAATTCCTTTACTAACCTGCATTATCGCAATCAAAAGGTTTTATTTGGATTGCAGTTCCCGTTGGTCGGAATGCCGAGGCGAAGTTAAGCACAATTTCTTTTATGTCATATTCCTGAAGATATTTAAAGAGCGCTATATAACGAGTTTGAACTCGTTTGAATGTTAGACCGAATTCATCAAAGGACTTCAACCTCGGTGATACGGTAGTGGAAATTTCTACCTGCCCACGTTTCATCGAAAAAATTCTTTGACTTAGATGTCATAAAAGATCGTAATATAATTCCTATATCATTCATCGACTCATAAGTTTTTGAAATAAGAAAAACTTTCCGTAAAGGCGGCTTTGAAGCCATAAATGATTTTCCATTGGAACACAGAAGATCAAACACAGATAATTTGTATATATAATAATTTCAAACTCGTTTGTTTTTTCTCGACGCATTACAACACGAAATTTGTTCGCTTTTGCCCGGACATTTATATATATGATTTAAATTATAGACATGCCGTTTCGTATATAAAATGCGAAGCAATTTAAAAGCAAGCGAATAATAAGAATTGCGCCTACGAATCGTCGTCTTCGTTTCTCCCATTTCCACGAGATAGCAACCAAGCGCGTTAAAAATGTCGCCAAATAACAAATTTGCCTTTTAATTTTGCGACGCAACGGCGTCGTAAATCTATCTTTGCGGGTCAAAATGAAAAAAAGAGAAAATCAAAAACGTGTCGAATTCCATTACATTTTGACATTGACAAAATTAATCTCTGTCAACATAATTCACAAAGCTGCTTCGCGCGAATTAACGAAGGCCACCGAAATGTTTCGCTAAAAATACCCGATTCGCGGCAAGAATGCAAAATAAATAGCTAAACGCGTACACGCGAACGGAAAAAGTAGCGGTATTATGGACGGTCACAAAAGCGGATGACACATTGGTGGAACCGACGCGTTCCAAGACTGCTTTCGGCTCGCGACATTTCCCGCGCGTCGGCAGGACGACGGAAAACTTTTTGTCCGTTAATTTTGTCACGGCGCCGACTTTGCGCGCCCAAAATCGTAATCGGATTATTGCGATATCGCGCTTTGTCTTTTCGCGTTTGCCGGCGCACAAAGGACGTTTTTCACGCCTTTTCGAATCAAAGGCAATATCTTGGAGAAACGTCAAACCGTGTATTCCGAGAAGTCCTGCAACCTACGTGAAACATAAATATTCAAACGAGTCCTTTCGTTCTTATAAATCGTCGCTTTATCGATTCGCATATTCGGACGGATATACGCTCAAATTCAGCTTCAATTACGAATTCATATATATATATATATATATATATATATATATATATATATATACACTCTCTCATATACATATGACGCTGCCGCCGATCTCACGCGTGTCGTATGCACGGGTGCTCTGCTACCCCAACCACACAAAACCCCACCTCAGCATCACACGGCTACATCA
>JABFQC010001353.1:0-19820 GCA_022817085.1 Psilanteris sp. ZL-2020 | reverse complement strand
GCACTCATCGTCGAAATCGGTAATTAAATTATTAAAACCTTTTCCAGTTCGCAATGCGCGATGCACGCAATTTAATTAATGTGTACACGCGCGGATATTTGTATTTATTTTGTATATTGTAAACGGTCATGCTAAAATGTTTGCAGCGTGCCCTTTGATCGTATTATTTCTGAGTTATTAACGACTCGTGAAAAATTGTAAATGAAAGTTTTTGTTTCACAAGTACTTGTTTATTGAATTACGTGCTTTTTGTTTCGCAGCTAAAAATGCGCATTTCGACCGATTTTTATACTTTTTCTATGTAATATTGATACCGTTTGAAACGAGCATTGACGATAGTCAAGCGTATAAAGTTACAAATGTTTCGCATCTTAAATGTTTTACCGTGCCGAGTTTATCGTAAGTTTCTTGCATTCGTCGACTGCGATAAAAAGGTAGTCCAAACTTTACAAATGCCACTTTGACGAATAGAATATATTCCGAAGCGGACACCGTGAATAAACCGTCATTTTTAAATATCCCGGATTTGTGGTTGTTTAATTTACAATAAGGTTAACAATTGCAGAAATAACACGTGCGCTTTGTAATTCCACCCTTTGTGTTCTAACTTCGACATGTGCAAAGTTACAATGAGTTTTTATGTAATTAAAGCACATTGTATAATTTGTTTAGTAACGTAACTTGTACGCTTATACGTAAGACAAAATATACAAACTTGAAGATGAAAATAATAATTTGTTATTGTAAAACGCGTTTCTTCGACAAAATTTTCTTTTGTAGTCGAGAACTATGATATAAAATAGTGTTCAGTCTTTGGTTCGACAGGAATCTTTACATTTTTCATATTTATTAATAAAACTTGAACAGTAATAATCGACCACTCCTTTAGAAGATAATATATATTCTGTACGCGCACAAAAGTTAAAAAATGTTACATATATTTTTCATTTCACTCTCATTGCACCGCGTGGTATTTAATTTTAAATTTAACCGATTAGATAAAGGAACTGTAAAAATTATGCTCGCGTTAACGATGTTTCATATCACGAAGCATATCGGTCGCTATTACGTCAATTTTAATTGCATAATATTTTTATATTGGCGAGCAAAAAAGTGTTGTTTGATTTATAAACATTAAATTTGTTAGCAAAACAGTCTCGCGTATGTACATTACAATTTAAAAAGAACAAAAAGCCGTGCATTTATCATTTTGATTTGTTGGCGAAAAAGACGCGTCGCGGGACAATAAAATCGGATGCTGTTATATATATATAAATTTGATAATAGGAAATGATCAAGTTTTTCATAGGCATTTATTAAATGCAACAGAACGCGATGATTGATTAAATAATGGCCTCGGAGTTGAATAATGGTATTGAATGACCGAAAGTGTCGTCGAGTCGACAAAGTAGTTGCCGGACTACTGTATCGATTATTTATAACGTCGTCCGATATCTCTCGAAATACCGCGCACGATAGCAGAAAGGACGGAATGTAACAAAAGTTCGCATCGTTCGTACATTATCTCACACTTCATTGACGCGTCGCGCGGCAATCCCCGTACAGTCGATTCGACGAATTCGCCGTATCTCCTCAGCCTCGTTTCGATTTATTTAATATACTAATCATCTTCGCGACCGACGGGTCGCGAGTCGGATCGCGAAAACGCGGTCTGCGTTTCGGACCGAACCGATCTTATTATTATCGGCGCTCGCAGTTTCAGTGGGTCCGACGATTGCGCGGATTTGACGAACTGACTTTTATTACGCGCGCCGTAAAATAATTTCAATGATTGTTTGAAACGTTTTATCGAACCGACGGGATTGTTTCTCTTCTACATTTACGCAAATGTCAAGAACAGAATGGTTTTTCTTCGACGGAACAAATATATCTGCAGTGAAAATCCAATTAAAGCGGAATAATAAGGCATAATAAAAACAAAGAAATTGGATCTTACTTCATCAAGAGAACGCAGCGCGCAAAGCAAACACAGAATTTAAGTTAGTCGTGGATAAAATTATCAATTACCGAAACTTAGGCGAATATATTGTCGGAAAATTAAATATACTCCGACGATTTATAATTCGGCCTTTTAATGAAATTTCTGTCAAGAGAAGTGAAAATAAATATTTTGTATTTTCGTATCGCAGTTCGCATCGTTCGATAACAACTGCTCACTTTGTGACTATTTTTATATTCGTATCTCCGCGTTGTTCGGCGTATTTCATCAAATCTCACCCAAATAATGAAAATTGATTGTATCTGAATATAAAATAAAAATAGATGTACGTATGATAAGGTGTATTGTACGTCGTTGTAGAAGTTGCACTTTGAAATACTAATTCAAGTGAACGGGCGTACAGGTGCTTTTGATTCTACATTTTGACTTAAATGTATAATCGATATTCTATTATTATTTGGTGTACAATGAACCGCCAAACTGGAGTCTCGACAAAGATGAAGATTCGCGCAAGAGAAATAAAAACCTAATAATTCATAGCGAGGTCTTCTATTTGATCGACTACTGCGTTACAATTTAAACGTACATAATTGTAATTGTTTAAGAAGGCGGATGTTATATATCGAACGAATAAAACCGTTTAGGTTGAAGTGCATAATACCATGCGTACGTTTCAGACGTTCACGTGAGATTGTGTTTGCAATAAACAACTAGCGAGGTCCAATAACGTACATTAAAGGAACCTCGCAAGTATTTCAAGTTGCGTTCATTTTAACTTGCGCTTGCTTTACGTTCCTTCATTTATTCGCAGTTCGTAGCTCTGCACAAGGAAGCATGCGGGCCTTAAAGTTAGAACGCCTTAAAATTGTCTTCTATGAAGCACCGAGTTCAGAATGAAATCAGAATTAATTGCCTTGGAATTAACTTTTGTGCGTGAACAATGAAAGCGCGCGAAATAAAAACTAATACTACATTCGCACTTTGTGAAAAGAATAGCAAATGAAGTGGTCTTTATTGTTATTATTATGATTTATTAATTTTATTATCGTTTTGCTATGAAATAAGGCATTTTTTTAATTCGATTGTTTGTTTTATAATAACATTCAAAGAATGAATTTGATTCATCAAACGCTGCAAATAATATGAAAATACGAAAGTAAATAATATGAACAAAAGCATATGCTTATTATTTATTCGGTCGAGTTACTTTTATATATTTATTAACCAACAAAAATTCGAACCAGTTGTATGAGTTAACATGATTTTGTGGCGTATATTATTATTGATATATATTTAAAGAAAGTTATAAGCGGAAATTTATATTCCGTCTCGAGAAGGTATAATATACCACGGAAAATAATCGCCTACGTATAAATTAATTTCATTTCTTTTATTGCCAGTAAAAAACGGTTCAATATTGTAAACATTCACTGTGTGCAAATCACAATAAAACTCAACGGATGGAATTTTTTGTTCAATAATTTAATTTTTCTACCTTACCGACCGAGTTCCGCATTGAATCTTGATTTGTGTGATAACAATACGTTTAATCAAGCATTGAATTGCGATATAACCATTCTTATTTCGTATAAAAATAGCTGTTCCTCGTTGCAGTAGTATAATTTTGAAAATAATTCTTAGGAGTAGAAATTTGCAAACAAACGGTTTACCTACATGAATGGAGTAACAATTATGTATATATATATATATATATATATACTAATCGTATTTCGTAACTTCAATAAAAGCTGTATCCTTGCATTTATATTTTTAGTTACATTTTCGAATGTAATATTGTTATTAATATCACATAGTATCAGTTTTATTAATAGCAGTACAGTGAAAACCACTTTCTTCTAAAAGCATAAATTAAGGGCTATCCAATAAAAAAATATTGAAAACGAATGTTTTTATTCAACGCATTTGAATTCACTTGAGCGCGATTTGACGGTAGATGATGATCCGCGGAACATTCTGTAATGACGTGTGTGCGCGAAATTGATTAAACATGAGTTGGTTTAAGAATAAAAATTGCGAACTTTGTTCATACGATACTTCGACTACGACGAGATAATAAGTTTGGATTCGGTTTTTTAACGCCAAAAATCATTTTGCGGGGCAAAAACAGCGGTCGGCGCGCGATTGAGCCGGTGCGCGCTTCCACCTCGATCGCTCAACGAATATCGAAAAATGCATTCTCATTTGCACTGGCAGATAAGACTCGAGTTTATCGAATTGTCAGGAAGCAAAGCGCGCTGAAGAAAATAGACTTCCTTTTGCGTAAATAATAATACGCCGAAAAGAGATTTTTTATTGCGCGCGCTATTGAATCGTTCGCTCTCGACCATCAGCGAAAGCACTCGAGATTAGACTATCCGTTTCAAAGACCAGGTACGCTCGTTTCAAATCCGGCCGGGGCTTCAATTATTAAGCGAGGGCCGAAGCGAGAGCGGCGCGCGGAAAGCCGCGAAAACAAAAACAAAAAGTTGCCGTGGTATCGCTCAAAGCGTCTATCAGCGGAGACGTCTGAAGAGGGAGTGCGAGCGAGAAGAGACGGAGAGAGCGACAGGGATAGGGCGCGAGGGAGAAAGCACACCCGGACCTTGGCAAACGAGACCTTGAAAAGTTGTCGCGTTTCGTGATAAGCGCGAGGACCACAAGCCGCGAGCGAAGACGCAGAGCGACGCGCGACGAGAGAGAGAGAGGGGGGGGAAGGACGGCGCGACAGAAAATGGACGGAAAAAGATAGACGGATGGAGCAAAGAGGAAAAATCGCGAAGCGTCTGGGGGCTCGATTAAAACAAAGGACGCGAAGTGCGCAAAAGAAATAGCGAGATTGTGAAAGAAGCGTCGGGGAAACGTCGAGGGAAAGAGCGCGAAGGCGCAGGGAGAGGGTAGAGAAAGGGGGACGAAGAGGCAAGAAAAAGAGGCGCATAGCAACGCTCCTTTTCGTTGATTTTCGTTTCGCATTTTCATTGGCGAGCGAAGATTGCAGCCCGGTTGAATGCGCTGTAGCATCGAGGGGCGGCGGACGTCGCGTCTGGTTGCCATGGCGATGCTGCATCGACCGCCCCAACCCCGTGTCTAGGGATTTGACGAGGGTCTGCGAGAGCGAGACGGAAGCGGCGCGAGAGAAAGGGAGAGGGATGGAGTCCGGGAGAGCGAGAGAGCGACGCCGACGAGGACACGGCTGTAGCTCTCAGCTAAACAGATATATGAAAATTACAGTGCCCAACAACACGCCCGCCAAATCAGTTTTGCATTTGATCATCGCGCGCAATACCCGGGCATATTTTTGACTCGCCGACTATCGAACCCGCGGATCAACCACCGACAGCGTGCTCTCGGTGCGCTTCGAATTAACGCTTTTATTATTATTTGCATCGATTGCGCGCACATTTTTGCGACACAGGGATAACGCTCGCGATTCGGAAGGGACAATGCCCGAACTTTTGGCTACGCATTTGGGCGCTTTGCACTGCGCGACGTTAATCGAGAGGACGAACTCTTGGAATTTCACGTAGAAATGAAATATTTTGTCGGGGTGGAAAACCGTTGAATGCTACGACGGAAGTAAAATAAGTCATTAAGTGATATTGCGGCAATCGAGGGGGCAGGGGATAAAAGTTTGGTTAAATTAACCGTAAAGTTGCGATCGAATCTAATTTGAAATTCTGTGTGGAGAATATTGTAATTAAACTGTGCAGAATACGTACATAGGTATAATTATGGCACAGAAAGCACTATATATATATATATATATATATATTATTATTATTTATACACATACATGTATATTTTATATAATAATGTTGTGGTTTATTCGACTGTTAGCAATAAAAACGAAATCTGGCGAGTTTTTTCTGTCGCCGCGTTTAATATCGATTTGATACGATCGTAATTGACAAGTCAAATAGAACGTTGGTAACATTAACGAACGAGGTTTACTGGTTTGTGGGCAACGCGCTCAAACTGTTGGCACGACTGAGAAGTTTGTTGAATTGAGAGAAAATTAGATACGTTAACTGAAAATTTACGTTATTATGATTATTAGCGGTTGTTGCTATGGGTTCATTCAAATAACCACGCATCAAATTCAGATTCCAAGTAAAACTATTAGAAAGGAACAGTTTGCAACGCACTTTCAGCCGAATTAATAGTTCAAGCAGCTAGTTCGCAAAGGCGGACAAGTTTTATACATACTTTACGAATTTGTTGCAAGTGTAAAGTTTACTTCAACACGCGCGAAGATCATTTTGGAATTAACATTACACACGGTAACCACAAGCATATAATGTATACATACCGATATATACACATATCGGCTTATAATAACGCGGGCGGTTTGAGAGCAACAGTATTTGAGGCGTTCGAAAGCTGAGTGATTATTGAGATGACCAGGTCTTCGGATGAAGTTAGGTTAGATCATTTCTGAAAGAGACGCGTTGCGATATTGTCATATCGCCGTACAATGTCTTATTCCAACATTACATAGTACTATGGCAAAGCTACTTAATCAAATAGGAAAAAGCATAATTTACGGCGAAGCTATGATCTCACTTTATGCAACAATAGTTTCATCTTTCAAAATCACGTCTTTTTGTGCGGCCATACTTGTGTGTTCAGTGTAAACGTTCCGATAAATTTTGTCCTGAACTAACTGCGCCAACATAGTCATTCAGCCATTACAACTATAACAAAGATAATAATCAGAAACTTGATGGTTTAAGGTTGTTTACATAAGCAGCTAGTAATTCACCTTAAGAAATTAGAGCTTTTTGGGTGATTAAATATTTAAATTTGTTAAACCAATCGAATACTTCGGCGGCCAGAATTTACAGTGCCCCGGAATATGTTTCAACTTTCTTTTCAAACAGTCAAATTTGACTTTCGTTCAATGCAATTTTGATGAATTAAAATCAACCGACGCGATAATGCACGGGAAAATGCAACAATTTTAGTTTATTACACCAACAGATTTTGATATTATTACGTATACACGTCCGTATGATATGTAACACAATAAATGTGATAAATATAAAGCGGATCAATAAAATACAAATAGCACTCTGAAGTAATCGAAGTGAAACATACAAAAATAGCAATGTAATAAAAATCGACGTTTAAATCTGCGTGTTATCGAGGCCCAATTTAAATATCAAATTAACTACACGTCTATTTAAATATACTTTAAGACAATTCGCCTCTGTCAGGGTTTTGTCTGAAAGAAACTTTCTTACGCGAGTCATTTTCACTTCGTCATTTATCAGTCTGAACGAAACATTTATTTCAACTATAAAAACTTGTATATATATATTTATAGAAAAATAGTCTCGCGACGAATTTTATTGCTAACGTTTAGTTTATTAAACAATTGGACAAAGTAACTCAAATTATTATTTTCTGAATATTCATGTTACGTTCCGTTTGATCGTTTCTCTTTTTGTCTTCTCCGTTCGTCGGTATTCTATTTTTTGGTTAAATTTCGATTTTTTTATTTATTATAAAATTGAGAAAAGCGGATATAAATGTTTATACATGAATGTTTTATACATTCTCGGTTTTTTCTTGATTTTCCAAAGCTGAAATGTCTATGGTTATTCAAGAATATTTCACATAATGTTTTGCGAATAAAACGTTTGTATTATACGAAAGTTATATCAAAGCAGAGATAGTTGTCTGCTCGGTGAAACAAGAAGTTTATTTTATAAACAAAAATGTACACACATCGAATGGAAAATTTGGTTTAGTTTATATTTAATGATCATTTCAATTAAAACGATTAACTGTAATGTCTACGCTAAACAGTCGTTTGCATTAAACGTAGCAATCTTTACAATTAAAAGTGTCGCAGAAAACTTTAGATTATGGTCGATCTGATCCTAATATCAGTCCTAATTAAAAAGGACTATACCTATAAGGCGACCGTCAAATCAAAAAGCGACTTCTAATTCAATCTTGAATCATTAATGGCTTTCGGTTAAAAATAATCATTATTCAATAATTCCAAAATTAGTTTTTCCTTTCCTTTTTCCAGCGACTTCTCTGTTATCCTTTGGCGTATGTAATATTCAGACAAGTAGCGGCATATTAACAAGTTTAAAAAGTCTCCATTTCTTCAAACAGAAGTTAAGTTTTCCTTTTGTACAATGAAAATCCATTCTACCTAACATTCACTTATTTATCGTACATTTTTAAATGAGCAGTCTAAAAGTTATTTTTAGCTTTGTAAGCGATCGTTGGTTCATGTCTCGAGGAACTTGGTTTGTGGTCGAAAAGAAAAACCATGCATTGGAAAATATAAACAGATTTCAGATATTTCCAACAGAAGATTCCCTTTGATGTTTAAGGGAACAAAAACTGTAGCTTCCAGCGCTATTTTATTCCCTGCAAAGACGAGCACTATTTACTCGAGCCATGTAATATTATTAAAAAGAAATAAAAGATTGAAGACAAAATTAAAGACAATAAAAAGGACCATCCGTTTTAATATACATTTAATCCAAACGGCAAGATTTGGCGAGAAAAAAGTGAATCATTTAATTCAAATTTACAAAACCTAGTTACAAATTCAGTAACGCGTTGTCAATTCTGCGAATGATATCTCGTTTTATTGTACGAGTTAGAATGTGGAAAAGTAGTAAAACTTTTGTCAAATACTCAATAAGTCTCGAACGCGTTGTTCTGTTTTATCGATGTACAATTTGTATTGTAAAAAGCTTGTTAAACTAGTAAATAACGAATGAATAGTGTCATAAGTACAAGAGAAACGACGAAAGTGTTTATGTAAATTAGCGTCCTTGCTGCGATATATTTCGTTTGCTTTCGATTTAAAAAAAAAATGCTTCTATGAAAATGCTCGTATACATTTCGAATAATGTGTTTCGCGCTGCGATAATATACGACTTTTTACGTTCTTTGACGGAAATAAAGCAAGCGTTATTGACGAGTCTTCATTACCATAATTTTCCCTCGGACCAACTATGCAAATCAGTGATTTGCAGCTACTTTCATTAAGATGTAATACACCCTCGTAATTAACACGATCAATAAAATATTCTGTTAGAAAATCCGTACATTTTTAAATCCGTTAGTACCAAAGTGACGAGAACCTGCAGCTTTTATGAAATTCAAGTTTATGTATCAAATTCATACACGGGATCGATTTGAGTGCAAAATTTTAATAACGTACGCGACCGGTCGGTAAACGTTTGCCGAGGAATCATTTTCGTTAGTCGAACAAAAAAGGTCTTACCGCCAAACATCCATCGTTCCAATAAATTAGCATTGATTGGCTATCGACAACTTACCTGAAACAATGAAAAAAGTAAATCAATTAATATCGATCAATTTGAACCGTCATATACGTTAACTTAATACTACAAAATGGAACAAATTAAATGTACGAACCGAATATTTGGAACAAAATAAATACTTCATTTGAACAATAACATCGATAACATATTGATAACAAGATAACAGTTTATTAATAAGGGATATCATGGTTTGAAAAAAGAACAACAACAAAAAAAGTCGCCGAAGCGATATATTTTAATTCCCCATTGAAATCACCACTTCGGGTTTAATTAACGATCCGTTTCGTTGAAATCGCATTGAGTTTGTAAAGAGCGAAAAATACGCGAATCGTTTATCACGACGCACAGAATGCGCGAACGTCAATTAGGCCGTTTTACATGATATCCATATTTACGAATTATTACAACAAATAATTGACTTTTCGTGTCGCCGCGGTTGGAAAAATCGATCGCGACTGTTTTTCGCGGGTACGTTCGCGAGGCGGAACAGATTTGAATATATCGGAACCAGGAAAAGTAGCACGTCGAGGAAAGAGCGGCAAAAGGAGACAGGCAAATGGAAAAAGTAGACGGAAAAAAGAAGAGGCGCGATCTTGTTATCATGCAAGGAAGGAGCGCGTTTGGGTGCGTTTGACTTTTATACACAACGATAGTATCGCGCTCGTCGACGTACGTCGCACCGAGATAAAGACGAGGGGCGAATACGAAGACGATGGCTGAATTGCGGGAATCGTGTCTCGTGAGTTTCGTCGCGCGCGCGCGCACGTGCGTGTGCGTCTGCTGCACAGACGGGTGTTCGCGATACTACATTTAATGTGCGCTCATAAAGTGAGCAGTGCCCTCAGACGTAATTTTCGTTGATTTCGCAAATCGTCCAGTCGCTTCTATGCGTATATGCCACTCAGTATGAGCAACGTACGAATCACGTATCAAGCCGATCAATTAAAAACAGATATATACGCTCGTCATAAATCACAATTAAATTAAAGTATTATATCCAGATATACGTTGCGTGTGTGTATGTGTGTGTGTTGAATTATATTACAGTTCAGCCAAGCTGTATATTATTATGTATTATATTATTTTTATGAAAATAACATTTAATTATTTCTGTCTATATATTAAAGATTAAAAAGGTTTCAAAATGAATAAATTCTATAATGCTTTTTTTAACTCAAAAATATTTTGTTATATCAAGAAATGAATTTATTATTCATTTAACAGAAATATACATTCGAGGTAATATTCTACGTTAAAACATACATTAAAAATCGTGTTCTGATAAAATGAAATTCTTTTATAGTGCGTATGAATGGAGAAGTATATTGTGCATGAAACTTTCCTATTATTTCATTATTTATAATTCAATAATTAACTATTCTGGAAGAATTTATAACGCTAAATTTTAATGTTCAAAACTGTTATTATTATTCATGTAAACAATATTTCTCTTTCATCATTTATGTTGGAACGAAGCGATCTTTGCTACTATTCGTTTCAAATTAATTTAAATAATAAAAAAGTGTTTGCGCAATGATGTTAAGAGTATAAATAAAAGCGGTATTTTGGTTACAAATTAACATCTGCGTGATTGAAATTTCCTAAACTTTTCAAGCTTCGATTAAAGCGCACGAAAATATGTTTGCTAAGTGACACGTTAAAAATAAAATGTGAATATGAAATCAAATTCAAATTCGCTTCTTTACCAATTCTGACAAATATTCAATATTAATATGTCATACATTTTTAAGCACAATCCGTACTAATACACAGTATAAATTCGCTGACTGAAATAATTACCGCGAATAGGAATTCTGCTGATAATTGAAACTGATAAAACGTAAGATTAGCTCCGTTCAAATTGTTTGAGCTAAATATCCGGAAAGCGGAGATCGATTTTAAATTTTGTATAATGTGAAAAATTATATAACAAATCAAAAATACTGCATATATTGCAAACGATACAATAAGCTATACTTATAATCGCATATGTTGATTGCAATATTCACAATTCTCTATACACATTTAAATAAAAATATCTACATATAATATACAACTTGGTTGCAAAATTTAGCTGTGACACATTTTGCCAATCCAGATGCCAATTAATAATTGACTTGCTTTAGCGGAAGTTATAATTCCTTCATTTTTCTTATAATAATAAATGTACCACACGAAATATTAATAATCCCAATACATAATTCGCATTCAGTTCCGTGACATACTTAAACAAACATCGACGAATCGAATTAGTACATTTCGACGTTCAATCGACAAAAACCTAATACCGTCTACTGCATCAATCAATGTTTAGTGGCCAACACAAAAAAGGACAAACTTTGCTTAAAGATACCGTTCGTGCCAAGAGTCAAAGGCTCGCCGTGAACCCAAGCGCAAGTCGGAGACACCGAAAGACCCCGACAAGAAATGATCCGATAGAGACAAAGCGTGTGCCAAGAGAGCCATAATCGAGTCTAATTGATGCTCGTTAAAGATATACAAACATTGTAACTTCCAGCGTGAAATTGCAGCCAGTCCCGCGTGGTTCTGGCGTAAAAATCAATTCGAGAATTGGATTCAATTTCGCCGCCAAGCGCGCCTCTGGTGACCGAACCCGCGGACTCATCGTTGAATGGATTGATGGGTTAAGTGCGGCGTCTTGTAAGCGCCGGAACCGCGTAATCCCTCCTTCTTACGGCATACTATTTCCGGCATCGATCGGGTTCGCTCGCGAGGAAAGACTGCGCGCGAGCGAGCGAGCGAACGATCGAGCGACCGACCGGCCGGCAAAAAGAGAGGGAAACAGCGAGCCGCGGTAGGCACGTTAATGCCGCGTCCTAAGGTTAAGGCTAGAGAGCATCCAAGGTCATTGTTCCCGCGTGGCACACACTACTTTGCTAAACTGCGCTCGGTTTATCCGGAGCGCGGGCCGTCGACTTCGACTCGCGATGATATATCGACGGATCGACCTTCGCCGGGGAACGCCGCGCTCCAACACAAAGACGCCAATCGACGCCCGGCCGGAGACAAAGACGCGCGCCATTTGTTATGCCTCGACGATTCACGACTCTCTGCCTCGCGAATTATTAAACATTCGCTAAACAAAAGCCTACCTTCGGCGTCGCTTTTTAATCCTCATTTTGTTTTGCTTTCGCTCGCGGTCCATTCTTTATCGCGCGTATGTGGATACGGATACAGATATAGGTGTGTGTGTGGGTGTGTTGTTGTATATACACGGCATCCGCGGCCTCGGAGTTGACAAAATATTCGGGCCAATTTGCGACAATTGTTGTCGCGCTTTTTCCGCATTTTGTTTACTCGGCAAGCAGCTTGCCGTCGAATCAAATAATTGTCATGTCTCGGCGATGCCGCGTGTCACAGTCGGTGTTTACATATTACGGTATAAAATGACGCGGAATCCCGGCGAAAAATCTATACACGACGCATACATAATTTATATATAAAATGTGTATAAATTATTTATCATTTTCGCAATCTTTGATACATAATTTATGTGCCTGATAGATTGTTATTTGCAGTTATATTGGATTACGCCGGACTATATTTTCTTTTCCTTTTTTTTATAAATTTCACTTTCCGCCATTGTCTTGGTATTACGATGATAAATGCCGCGGAAATAAACGCCTTGGGAATTTAAAAACACGGCAGGTTTGCGGGTGAGGAGAAGATAAAGTGGTTTATCGTAAAACTGTGTTTCGCAATTTGCCCGCGAAAATATTAGCGAATAATTAATTAAGCGCGTTATAAATAAACTCAGGAAATGTGTCATCTGTTTTGAGTGGTTTTCAAGCGCGTTAGAAAATCAATATTAATATATCTTTGTTATGTATACGTATCTGTTAGAAGTATAGTGAACTTCCAATGACGTAATGTTCGCTTATAATCAACCGAACGACGCTGTAATTCGAACGAAAACTAATCAAATAATTATCGCAGTCGTCTTAAAATTGATATTAAAACTTTAATATTTGAGCGTTCGCGTTGCGAAAGACAATGAAAAAGGGGTTTAATTTTAGGCGCTTTCACGAACAGAATAGAAAAGCTGTCAATAAGTAATCACGCGACTTATATAAAGCCCGAGATAGGGCTCACATATTCCGTTGGTTGTAAACTGTTGGTATTACCGTCTGGAGAAATTTATTAAAATGCCGAAATTGTGCTTTATTCTGTGCAACGTCCACGCACACGTCGTTAATAATTAATTAACAGCATTGTCGTTGTATTTCAAAAAGTCTCTCGTTGCGGATTCTCTGAAAACGGCTTCTCGTTGCCTTCTGCATTTCGCGAGACTAACAACAATCCTATTCACAACTGTATTTCAGACTTTGAAACCTCCAATTTGCAGTCTTTTGAAAATCACATCGGGGACGAGGAAACCTGCGCCAAGTTCAAATTAACCACGGACTTAAGAACTCTGTCACGTACGCTGGTAATTTGATCACACCCTTAATCATTTTACTACCAAATTTCCTCGAAGAAATGGAATTACGCGCGAATATCAACAAGCCATTTGCCACGCGTATAGCGAAATTCACGACACAAATTTTATATTCTGCGCGAAATGATATGTGTTGGCAAAGTGAATCAGCGAAACCTATACAGAACGATCGGGCTCTGGATGAAACCGTATCATTTGTCGAGAATTCTGGTTCAAAAATGTCTCGAAAATTGCGCTCGCGACATGTGCAATTTTACCCGTAAAATATTCGGAGTGATATTTCGCGTTTTGCGCGTCCATAAATTTGTCGCTTTTACGCTCGAATTCAAAGGGCGTTATAAAATGTAAAACCGAGTGTTAACTCTGTGACTTCCACAAGTCCGCGAACATTAATCGCCGATGGCCCGCGGAAAAAAAAAACAAAACAAAATCGAGCGACGTCTTGCACATTCGACGTAAATTTGAAAACGCCGCGAGAACGACCAGACGCCGTTTAATTATTAAGCGCGAGTAAGCTTGTCACCGCGTCTTCCATCGATTAATCACAAAACGCAAAAAAAGCGCCTCTCCGAGCGTGTGCAAATCAGAAAAACAAACAGTGAACTCATCGCGCAAACAACGCGCCGCACTTTTTCGTATCTAAATTGAGTTTTAATTAAATTTAACGCGAAGCAAATTACCCGGCAGTTGTCGTTGTTTTGCGGTTAAATAAAGAAGTATAATTCATGCAACGAACGTCAATTAAGCGTATCGCGTACACACTAATAACTGCCGTGAACGAGGGAAAAAACCGGACGGAAGGCAATAAACACGAACGGCTCATTTGCGCGCGTGATTAATGAGCACCCGGTATAGGTTGGCGTTCGCCAAGGGTAACAAAATCGATAGCGATTCGCCGATCATCGCCGTCATTTGCAACGTCGAATGATAATCCGCGCTGCCAACGAGCTAGAAACGTACGAGTTCATTTTCTGATATGCCGAGAAACGAGACTGTGCCGCGCATAATCGGCGCGGCGCTCTCGCTGTTCTCCGCGCGAATCCGAATCAATCATCCGGCTTTGGCTTCGCGCGGATTCCGCGTAATTGCGCAAATTCGACGACTCGTGTTTACCATACGCTCCGGATAACTTGCAAAAATTGTCGCGCCGAGGCGAACAATGGGCGTCGCGCTTTCGTGTCGCAAACGCTGCACGAAGAATGATTTTCCGACTTGTTATGCGCGCATGTAAATTGAAAGCTATTACGCGGTCGTACGCGCGCGTTATATATATATTTGGCCGGGACAAAAACAAATCCAATGGAATAAAAATTCACGACGGCAGCGATCGCGATTTCGGACTTTCGTGCGAAACCGTGTTTTCGTTAACTCGACCAATCAATTATCTTTTCGTAATAAAAATGATATTATATCGCGTTAAGTTATTTCGTTTCTGTATTATTGAGTTTTATGTAACAGAACGGAGAAAGGTAAACACACGTGCGTTCGTCTATTATTTGCTTCAACAGTTTGATGGAGTTTCGACGATTGAGATTATGCAACGTACATTGTAACATTTTTAATAATAAATTACAATCGAACGACGCATTTGTTGGAACAATGGAAACACGCGAACGTAATTTGTACGCGCGAATTCGCTTTGGAATTAAAATAAGAATTACGAAAGTAGGAATACGAAATCGTAGTCTTGTTATTAAAAATCATACGAGCACGTCCCGAACGTTTCCGGCAACAACTTTGCATGCCGGCGATACAACGCTGTGACGTGAAATTCGAAATAGACAGCCCTGGAGCAAAAATTTAAAACGCGCAAAAAAAAGTGGCTCGGTAATAATGTCGAAAAAAAAAACAAAAAAAAACAAAAAGAAAAGCAGCGTGACATTATTTCGTTTGTATTGCTGTCACAAATACCATAATTGTAGTAAATCCTAAACAGGTTAATCACTATTTTTATCTCGTATGTTGCCCGTATTGTTACACATACGTATCGTGCGATGTTTTAAATAAGGCATTTACATGAAAAAATTTCAACGTCGCGCACACATTACAGGACAATCACGATTTTTCTGCGAAAAATTCTGAATTTTAAAAAAATGCTCGCACCACGCGCCTTAATTTTATTTAATTATAACCCGTTCCCGTGCAGTTGAGAAAATTTGTGTATTTTTCACGTAATTTCCAAGACGAAAATTGTACGAAATTAACACGTATTACTTTTTATTTAAGTCGCACAAGAAGTATAGTACTTCACGCCCGAGTTAATCGCGAATTTCCTAATATTCTTCTTTATGTATTCACCGACGAATATTAATCGCATCGTTGTTTCATTACAATGCTACAGATTAACCGCCAAAGCGCGCAAATATCTAAACGCGAGTAACATAAATAACATAGTTATGTTATAATTTGAAATTATTTTCGGACGCATCGAAATGCGTCGTAATTCAATATATATATTCCGCTGCACGTGAAATGCAAAGCACATGTTTCACTCCGACACAATTACGGGCACAAAACTACTTGAAAAGAACACTTCGGACCGTATATAGAATTGATAATAAATCATAACTGGCGCAAACAATTGCGCACTTGTATGAAAAAAAAGGCAAAACTCAAAAAGAAAAAAAAACAAAAAAAAAACAAACAAAACAAACACAAATTCGCCTCGAACAATATTTCGTTCGCCACAAACCTTCTCCCGCCGCAAAAAAGCACTCCAGCGCCGCGTCTAAAGCACTCTAATTACGTTTAGCATAACTTCGCGCGAGCCTTTTTTTCCGGCGCGGTTCGCACAAACAATTTCGCGTCCGGGATAATTCCTCGACCGTTGCCAATTATTTGCCAACGACACGTTCCCGAAATGACGTTATTTATGAAGCGGTAAATAAAATTGCCGAGCTTACGAGCACAAATCACTAAATGTTCTGTGAATCCTGACGCCAAAAGCCGACAAAATTACCGTGAAAAGCGGCCAATTTGAAACCAAATTGTTGCCAATCGCCCCTGTTGCATCCACCTCGACGCCCTATTCAATCTTCGTTCTGCTTGACCCCTCCTCTGCACCCGACTCACGCCCCGCCCTTCGATTAAACGCTCGATACAATATAAAGCCCGCGCCTGGGGGTTTTTTTTTTCTAACCCCCTCCCCCCGCACGCTCATCCACTGTCACTGCATAAACCAAATTGTTCCCAATAATCCTGGGGTGCAAAGTGCCGTAAAAATACAAGTGCTGGCGTATACGCAACGACATCAAACGAATTCAAGGACCAAATCCTCTGCCGAGAGAAACGCGTTGATGTCACGTTGCCGTTGTCGGTGGAAGGATAGTCGAGTGGGGGAAGAAAAAAAACGAAAAAAAAAAAGAAAAATACTGCCGCCAAAGGAAAAAATGTTGCGTCTTTCGAACTGTCATAACTAGTGGCATTCCGCGCTTATCTCTTACGCATGAAAAATGACGATTCGCCGATAGGCTTTGGCGCGTCGACTTCGCTGAAATTAAGTCAATTGGAAGTCGCAATATCAGCTCTCGGTTATGCGCCACTGCATTTCGTAATCACCGAAGGAAGGTGCAGACGCGCGTTTGTTTATTATTGGCACAGAATTTGATTTGCGATTGGTACCACGCGAGGGTTGTTGATCATATTTAAATGAACGTTGACGAGGTGTCGGCGGCGAGGCTTACAATCGATCGCGTTCGTGTATTTGAATTTGGTTCGAGTCGCGGATCTTTGTTTGCTCGTCAGTGCTCGAATGAAATACGCGTCTAATGACGAGCGGTGTTTTGATTACTTGCGGCAAATTCGGCGATAAAAGATCATCGGCTGATCAACGAAAAACGCATATATATATTCTGTTGCGATAACTAACACACTCTTCCTGCAAATGACGAGCTACGCTTCTATCACCGAGACAAACGGGAATGCAAATAAATTTGTTTACCTCGCGGATCCCGGGTGTTGCCTGCAGCGGAGCAAGGGGCGTAGCCGACGTATTTGAAATTCGTTAAAAGTGAAATTTAAGAAAACGATACGACGCGTTATCGCTCGGCAAGGCCTGCTCGTGCCAGGTCGGCGCAAAACGCGAGCTTGCGAGTAAGCGACTTTCGAAGCCGACAAAACGCGTTAATAAAATAACCGGCGTTCGGGTCAATTAATTAAGCGTCGGCGAAACGCATCAATCCGTTAGCGTCCACAAATCCTCGGCCATTTTGTTTAGACGTCTGATTAAAGCTTGGTCCCTCCTCCTGACAACAACCCCTGCGAGTGTCGCACATCCGTATAAGCGAACTTCTTCCAAACGGGGCGTGCGCCTCGCAAACCCACCGTTCTTATTTTCGCCGTAATCCGGCGAAATAGAATGCCGCGTTACGAACAACGATCGACAAATTTTCGAGAACGCGCAAAAACGCGCGCCTGATAAGTTTGGGATTTGTTATATTACTTTTATCCGGAGGGGGGGGGGAAGTTCCGGGTGTGACGAACGACGGACGAGATTGATAATTGTCGGGCCAACGTCCGACCGGGGGTGCTGACCGAAGGAAAAAGTTCACGAAACAAAGAAAGCCTAGATGCGAGGCCAGACACTCGCTCGATCGATCGACCGCTCGTTGCCGAGTGCTCAGACGCATCGATGACCCGCGATTTGACTTATGGGGTCAAACGCTGGGCCCCTTCCTGTCGCCGTCCTTCGCGCGCCCGCACCCAGACGCCACCACCGGGCCGAACACATCGCGCTCCGAAATTAATCGCTCGCGTCGCCAAGACAAATAGCGCGACGAGTATTTTTCGCGCCGCGCAAAAAGTCGCCACTAATTTCGACGTTTATTGCAATTTCCGCGGGCGTGGGAAGACGCAATTCAATTGTTCCCCTGCGGAAATGTCGTCGAACTGGACGCGGTAATGACACGTTATTAGTGCTCGCAATTTGCTCGCTCAGCTTTTATCGGTGGCTTCTTTTCTGACGCGGCCAATGTCACACACATGCACGCACGCGCGCAGACCTACGATGATATTTAATTATCGTTTCGGTCGCAAGTTTTGCAACTCCGTATGCAATTTGGTTTAAGTAAACGACGCCGAATTAGAAATTGACCAAGTTTATAACATTAAAGACAATGCGAATTGAATACCAAATAATTCGTACTGTGTTGCGCGGCGCACACTTCCAATGACGTGGTATGTGTGAAAATAGAAATTGATGGAATACTAAATTCCAAAAACAAGAGTGAAACGCTTTCACGTGATAATAAAAAATATATTTGGATAATAATAATACGGACAATAAGAGTTGTTATAAATCACGTTTATAGAGTTATAAAGTTAATATTTCAGATTCAACGATGGCAACTGTACGCGCAATATTTTTTATTACGATAAATGAATAGAATTTTGATTTTTATAATTCATCTCAACCTCTGTTATTAAATTTTATTATGATAAATGCATTTAGTTGTAAACAATTTTATCACACTCAAACGTATTCAATTCCTCGCGATTATTTGTCTTAAAAAAACTGTTTACGCATTTGAAACCTATCGGTTACGGTGTGTTTAAATTGATACAATTTAACGATGAAATTGTCATTGTTAATAAAATAAAATAAACTTTGGGATTCTCTACTTATTTTTGAACATATACACATGATATACGTACATATTACACAATGTGGTAGTGTTAAGTCAACAGTGACGTAATGATCGTATATAATATAATGTTCGTGTACCGAGTAATTTAAAATAATCCGAACGCGTCATATATTACATTTTATTCAAAATCATAAACGGCAGGGAAATTTTGTCTTTAATATCCATTAATAAAAAGTTTATATCTTAAAACGAAATTAGAAGAATGGCATTTTTGGCCAAAAAATGAAAATCTTCCAAAATCGTTCAAACGTTGCACATTAACAGACACATGAATAATAATCATAAAAATACCCGAAATAGTTAGTTTAAAGTGATTTAAAGTAGAAAATGACTCCTTTCAAAATTTAAATTTTTTCACAAAATGGACGATTCTGCGTGCCATTTGTCAGTAAATCATTTAAATCACTTGAAAACACGTCTTTAGACATTGTAATTCAACC
>JABFQC010001352.1:0-19824 GCA_022817085.1 Psilanteris sp. ZL-2020 | reverse complement strand
TTATGCGATGTTGTTTTATTAATAAACGGGTTTTATTTATTTATTTTCTTGTTTATATGTTATTGATCTATTTTTGACTTACAAATAAAGTATATCAAATACAACAGTAATTGCACTGTATTTAAAATACATATATATATATATATAATATAATGCTTGGAACTTATAAATTTAAAATGCAATGATTATAACTAAATTTTTATGTTATCCACAGGTAAACCTGTCATATAATTGACTAGTTTTAGATCATCATCTTTATTATTAAAATTAATATTAGTCATGAATGATATTTAGTTTTTAATATCTGGAAAAATGATGTTATAAATTCTTTTAAATCATAAATATTTGAATATTATATATAAAATTTTCGCCAAGTATTCAAATTAATTAAAATTCGTACTTTTAACAAAATATATAACAATTTTTAATATTAAAAAAAAATTGAAACAATTATTGACATAATTTGTATAAACCTTTCATGTACACATGTATATTTGACATTTACATTTACTATTATATGAAAATAGTTTAATATCATAATATTACAAACAGTTGTAATGATTGAACTTTTTTTTTATTTGCTTTGTATCTACGTCCTTAAATATATTTATAATTTATTATTCAAATTTAGAATATCTTCGATTAAAAAAGTATATTCGTAAATAATATAAATATAAGCTAACAAACGTGATTTATACTTAACAATAAATAAAGTATTGTTAAATTTATTGTTAAATTATATTATGAAATATAATTATGAATATAATTTAATATCATTTTATTCTTAAAGTATAATAAATACTATTATGAAAAATTAAAAATTAAATTTATCTAAGTATGTCATTATGAATTTGTAATCAATACAATACTTATAAGTGTTAATTCAACTTTAAATTGACAATATTTTCTTTAATAAGTTCATTTAAAATACCTTATTATTAATTTATTAACTGTAAACAAAATCAACATATAAATAGTTTAGAGTACCTACTGAAAAAAAACTAAAGTCGAATTTCGACTCAATATATGTATATATTTTTTAATTCTGATCTAATATCAACTTTATATCTAGGTCCGCAAAGTATGAAAAATGACTTACGAGACGAAATTTACATTGTTTTCCAACTTATTTGTATATAATCCGACTATATGTGTTCAAACAGTCTTTTTTATATTAAAAAATGCACGTTAATCTTCGGATACTCTCCAAATGTCTGCATTACAGTCATAACTGTAATAAAATTGACTAAAAAAGTGGATTTTGTCATATTAATTTGGTATATTTATGTAAGAAATTTACATTCGTAGATGTAAAATAACTATATTTAATACATAGTTCAGAATCTTATGGTACACAATAATCTTGAAAGTATACTAGTTGTAATTAAAATAATTATTGTCATTATACAAATAGTAATACTTTAAATTAATGATGAATATGTATTTGATAAAATTTTACTTAATGACAGATAATTATTCATTAATACATCCACTGATCACTTTATTGAAAAATATCTTCATATATAAAAATATTATAACATTAATTTTATAATTTCGTAATTAATAAAATTGTATTTAAGGAATTTCAAATTAATTTAAAATTATATTATAAATCAAAATTAAAAAGAAAAACATTCATAAAATATTAAAAATATAATTTTTTACAATTATCCACTTTAGTAATTCAATTTATATTAAAAGGCAATATTATTAATTGCACAGTCTCATCATTTTCAACAATCTGAACCTGATATTACTATTTTGGCACTCCTTTCGAAGAATATCCGATGCGGGCAGTTAATTACAATCGCTTTTTAAGGAAAAGCATTGCGGTTTGCATATTGCTGTATTGATGGTTGTTTGAAATAACGCCACAAAATTATTACAAGAAAGGAAGAAAAGGATACAAGTTATAAACAAATTATGTTTAAAATAATCTAAGAAGGCGAAATAAATAAACAAAAAATACTGTACTTGTCTTTACCAAACATTTAATATGTACATCACTGAACTAAAATAATAATTATATAATAAACGCAATGTCAAAATCAAAAATGGAAAACGACATAATCCTCGCCGTATGGAATGTATATATATTCATCAATTAAAAATATACAATTACAAAAGATATATACGTAAAATAATATAATAAAATAAAAATAATCAATAATTATCGAACGAAATCAACCGCAGAAATCGTTAAATAATTAACTATGATATTCGAAAAATGACAGTCGTTAATATTTTATTCTAATTAAAACATGTATTTAATTTATTTATTTATGAATATTAACTAATATTTTATAAATAATGATCGATAATTGTTAATTAATAGTTATTTATCACTGAAAATTCAAAATAATATTTAATAAATAATGATCAATAATAAATGGTAACAAAACTTTAACAATTTGTAATACGCGATAATCATCATCTAATTAACATTTATTGTTAATGTAGTAACAATGAGTATTTTGCTTTATTCATTAAATCATTAAAATCTCTATAAATTAAAAATAAATGAATATACTACATTAATTCAGTTTATTTTAAAAAATATATATATCTGTATTTATATGAATAATAAAATTGTTGTGAATTTTATATGTTAACTGATTGTTAAGTCTAATTCAATAAAGGACTTTTATTAAATTAATCATTTGTCATTGGTCATCACTCAAGAATCATTATATACCTCGTCTCATCTCATTCCACCAATCATTGTCTATTATTCTAAATTTTTTATATTAGTTTCTTTTTATATTTCAATTTTATTTTTTATAAATGATTTATCATCGATCATCAAAAGCCGATTAATGTCTATTATAGATTTTAAAACATTGTAAATTATTTTCAGTTTACTAATTTAACAATGTTTACTTCATTTACAGTCAGTTAATACTGACTGAATTATCTCTTATAAATCATTAATCATCGATCATTACTCATAGATCATAGATTACAATTTATTAAAATTAGATAAATCAAAATTAAGTAATAAATCAGTCCTCATTGATCAGTCGATTGACAATAATTTAAAAATATCATACTATATGCAATTTATTAAAGCATAATAAGTTTTTACAAAACTTGAATAGTTGTTATCAATTTATTAACTAATATTGTGTTTTTATACACCAATAAAACATGTTCTATTATTAATTTCTATTAACGACTGAAATTTTTTTAATATCACCGCGATCTTAGTTATGTACATTGAATTATTAGGTTCTCAATTGGATCATAGGTAGCGTGGAGTTGTTATCACGAAATATAAAATAGGTGGCTTCTTCAGCTGGTAGTCTGGGGCATCTGGGAGACGGTGAATGGCGTCACCTGATACAAGAAGCATCGATTGCACACGCGTACGGGTTTAGTATGACCATATCGCGGCAGTGGCACATTATTGCTGCTACATCTACCGCAAAAGACTTTGCCACAATTTCGACAATGGTGGCGCCGCCGCACTACAGTAAAGCCAGCTTGGCAGGCCATACAACGAGGAGCATCCGTGTCTGGGATCCATGCGGGTGCCCGCTCGACGCATTCTTCACCACGCTCCATTTCAGCAGATGCTGGAATGAAAAATTACATGAATTAGTTAAAATATAATTATATCACTAATAATTCTATAATAACACTTAGTCATTTATTTTTTAATAAGCATTATTATTAGAATAACAAAGTATGACAGTATTTTAAAATCTTATAAAATAAAATTAGAATGCTATATTATTATGGAATGATATATATGTATATAATTGTCAGTTTTCCCTAATATTGAGATTTATACTATTTCACATCTATACCTAATAAGGCATTTACTATTAATAAACATATTTGTATTATATACTTTTAAACGTATTTTGCAATTGATAAGAAATAAATTGAATGCAATGAAAATTAAATGTATATAAGAGTATATATAGTATCTGTTTATTTATTAATATTCCAATTAATAATTATACAATGTAATATATAAATTGATTTCTTAAATGTAATCGAATGTAATATTTTTCTATTCTTTATCAACATGTTTTTTAAACAGTATATAATAAAACATTTTAAAATGTATAGATATAATATAAATTTGACTTATTAACCTATAATTTATCTGAACTCAAATATATACAAAATTACTATAAATCCTTATTCACTTATCTTGTATATGCTAATATAATGGTTAAATACATCATTCTAAAAAATAATATAATTATAAGACTTACATAATACCTGATATATAATAATAAATTTTTATATTCTCTTTAGTAGCACATATACAAAAATAATTCTTATATACTTTGGAATATGACTTTCTAATCAAAATATAATGAACGAATTAATTATTTTGTTTATTAAAATATTAATTAAGATTTGTATAATGTATGAACAATTAAATTTAATAATCAAGTTATTAACAACTCATACAATAATTTGTAGCTACTTAATTTTATAATTTTAAATGTATTGTAAATTAATTGCACAAAAGACAATAAATTATAACATCAAAATATTCTAAATTATATATTGTATATTATTTGAAATTGTCTTATCATCTCTATTATTTTGATTTATTCTAAATATACTAAAAACATTAAATTTCAATTAATACTTAAAATACAAAACAAAACTATTTATATTTCATATCCAGAATGTCATTTTTAAAATATATCAACAGATTATAATATTGTTATCAATTATTTTACTAATATAAAAAAAATATTTTATGATAAAGTAACATTTTATTAATATTTTAATAAAAATGCAATAAATAATTGTTTTTTAAATTAATTTTATACAAAGATTATATTTTGTATTAATTAATATATTATATTATATTATAAATCAATATATTAATTATAGTGATTGTATATAATAATCTGCATTTTCTAAGAATATTAGTTGTTGTTTATATAATAATTGTTTATCATAATTTATAACTTAATTTGTGTTTATGTATATATACTATTAGTTACGATTAAAAATATGCATAATAATAGTTATATATTATATTATTATAATATTGTTTATAAATAAAATAATTTGTAATTATTAAATTAAATAATGTAAGTATATCATGCTTAAAAAGTAAAGGATTAATGTATATTTCATTACATAACCAATCATATATTTATATATTATATAATTTAAATATAACTTTTTATTGTATTTTTTACTATAAAACAAAAATACAGTAGAAAATAAAAACGTAATATATATATACGTCATACAATATATATTTTGTTATATTATTATTATTGTTCTGTTGAAAAAAATAATTATGAAAATAGATAAGAAATAGAAAAGAAACAAAAGATTATTAATATAACAACATATATTGTTTTTAGAAAATTATATAAAAAACAACACAACGCATGATTCAGTCTTAATTATTGAAATTTAAGTTTCTAAATTGTTATATATTAATAACTATATTAATATTGTTTGACAAATATACCATTTTTCGAAATAAATATTTTTTATACTTCATGTTTCTAACAGTTTTATATTTACTAAATACAGCTTAACTATCTCAAAATAATTTTCCAGCAAATGCAATTACAATGGTTTACCTTTAAGTATAATTTACTTTCTTTTATATAATTGTATAATTTTGTAAAACCAGTAAGTAAAGTTTTATGATACAAGAAAAATATTCATATGAAATGTAATCTAATGAATTAAAAACATGGCTAGAATAGTGAATGGTTTCCATTTTAATTGTATTCAAGATAAAATTAATCTATATATTTTCAATAAAAACACAATAATGCTATATAATCACATAATTTTCTATATTCAAATAAGAAAATTTTAAATTGAAAACATATACAAATATTTATTTATTTTTATACGATCATTTAATAAATTAATCTTCTCGCAAATTTAAACAGGATTAATTTAATTTGATAATTAACTATATATTTTGAAATATTTAAATAAAAATATATGAACATAAATAACTTGTTCAAATGAAATTTATATTATAAAAAACTCACATCTTTCTTCAACATTTCTTGTGCTTTCTTCTTCGTTATCATCTTCATTTGGACTGTTTTGATGATCGAATGTATTATCTGTCTCCGAAGATTCAGTTGAACCATTTTCTGGCTCAGTTGGTACGCCAACGTTAGTACCATTATTATTTTTCAATTCTTCTTCTTCATCAACTGGTTGACTACTATTCATTAAGAATACGCACTTCAAAATATTTCTCAAATCCGATGCAAAATTCGTCTGTAATTGATCTGCTACACCCGCAATACAAACAAATAAACGGTGAACTAAATCTTCAGATGATCTAAAATATAAAATTTCATTTTCTTGTTAATAATGTATATTAAATATTAAATACTTAGTTCTTTATGGTTTATTTATTTATTTATTTATTTGACAAATAAACGGGCCTAGACCCTTTACAAGAAAATAAGACAAGGTTGCAATGTGTATCTAATTTAGATCAAAAAGAATAAGAAAAAGGCGGTGTATACATAAAGTCGTACAGTGTTTGTTAAAAAGGAAGTCGATATAAAAAAAGAAAAAAGAAATTCATTAGGGTTTATAATTAAGTTTCGATGGTTTAACAAGTTTAAATAATTATACATGTATGGATGAAACTGAAATGAGAATAATTATAGAAGTAAAAATAGATTAAAAATTGTTTATTAATGACTAAAAGTAAAATTGTCTCACAAGTAAAATTCTTTTACTATAAAACTCTAATATAGTTTATAATAGAAATAATAAATCTCTAAATCATAAATCATTAAATTACACATTTCCAATTTTCAAATTAATTTACAAAATTAAATTTTATTTATAATATTATACCCATTGATTTTAATAAATCAATACAAAATTAATAATTACTACTATAAATTATCAACTTTTTTTAATAATATCGACTTTTATTTTAATAATATTTTGATTAAAATATTCTATTTAATTAAGTAGGTAAAATACATTTATTTGTTTACAAAAACTTTTGAAATTAATATGTTTCATTCTATCTTATTAAGGCTAGTAATACAAATTTACAATTATTTTAAGCTTTACCTGAACTTTGCACGTATTTGATTTCTGTTTGCAATTTCTGCAGCTTGCATAGCAAGGGCAATTTCTTCATCATCCTGACAATCACTTTGGAACTCACTAGTTTCTGAACTAGAATCACAATAACTCGAGCAACTTGAACTTGAATCTACAACAGTAGACTCTGTTGGTATTGTAGTAGAAGAACTTGATATATGACGTTCTATAATAGTACCATCTGTTACGACAATACCACTTTTGTCAGTTCTGGGACCAAGACCATCATTTATTAAATCCTGATTACGAGAACTTGTTTTTCGCGATTTCGCTCCAGTCGAATTTTTTTCACATTTTTTATCTACATCTCTTCGTTTTAATCTTGCAAGTTGTTCAGATCTATACCATTTTTAAATATTTTTTACTTATTATATACAATATTGTAACTATAATATACAATTTATTCATTGCTCAATACAAAATAAAAATAGTTTTAAATTAATGTAACAATGATGTAAAAATATTATAATATAAATAATTATTGAATCAAAATAAAAAAAATATAAGAATAATAATTTGAAATTAAACGAAAGATTTATATTAAATATTAAATTTTTACAATCACGATTCATATTCAATGACAATTTGAAAAATCAAACCTTGATCTTCGATGCTCGAGCAATTTACAATTCTGAGGTGAATAAGTCCGATGTAATCTTTGGTTGAATCCATTCATTCGTCTCGCGGTTGAAGTTCCAGAATTCCTAATTTCAAAATGATGCAATCGTGGACTGGCGTGTGGACTATGACTACCGAAGTTTGGCATTTGCCTGGTATTCTGACTAGGATGCAGACTCGCACCAAAACTTGCGAGTCGAGCATTCAGGCATCGGTCTGTTGAGTTGGAGCGAGAACTCTCTGTGCTTGGAACACTAACAAAATATATATATATATATATATACCATAAAACTAAAGATATAAATTATCAATTTATGTTACAAATGTAAATATTATAACGAATATGGAATTTATAGAATTCATTTACAATACTGATTTAAATTAATAAAAATACTATAGATATAATACAATATACATACCAGTAAGGCATGGGTAGTCTCATTTCTTCTACCGGTTTATTACTTCTTCTATCAGATTTTCTCTGATATCTCTTTCTATGTTTCTCTTCTTTTACCTTTTTCACTCTTGTTTTCTCACGAGCTAAAACTTTGATTTTACTACCAATTGCTTCTACATTACTTCTTGATGTTGATGGACAATTTTCGCATTTCAAATCTCCCCAAAATTCTTTGTGTGAATTACCAGATTCAATATTTATGTTTAAATTTTCCCAGTTTTCCGAATAACCTATTTGTAATCCACTTTGGTTCCCATCACAGACTGCTATTTGGCCATTACCGTAAGCTACCCCAATGAATTCTTCACTAGAGCCATTTAAATTCGAAGAAATGCTTAAGTTCTTTTGACTCTTAGTCGATCTTGAACTACATACACACGAACCCTCAGAAACATTGGAATCTTTTCTCCTTGGTGAATTCACATTTGAACACGAATAACTCGTATTTTCTTGAATGTCATCATCTGCAGAAATTTCGTTTTCAAAACTTTTCTTCTCCTCTGGACTTTTATCATAAAGACTGGTATTTTCGGAAGATATAACGGTGCAAATTCCAGAATCAGTTTGTTCAGATATTTCGTTCTGGCAATCACTGTCTAGCAAAAGATGTGACAAGGTACGATTAGCCTGAGAAATAAGTTTTTTGGAATCTAAATCAGGAAGAGAATCTTCAATGTGAATTTCCCGTTCTGATATTGCATTATTTTCATGTGACACTTGATTTAAAAGGTACTGAGTCTGTGGTATAGCTTCCGTTTGCTGTCCCAATACTCGATTTATGTCGGATTCTAAGTTTGGCGTTGATGTTTCAGGAATTGACTTTGATTCAGATTCCGGTGTAAGATCAGCAATGCGTTGCTGTTGATCCAGATCTTGAACTACGTCATTTGCAATTTCATCCATATTGGCACCAGAGTTTCGAGTAACAGTGTAGAAATTTGCAATAAAGTCCTTACAATTGGGATAGCCAGTGTAGAAATTGTGAACAAATTCTTCAAGGTCAGGCATGTCTTGACAACGACTGTTTGACTGGGTTAAAGTAGATGAAGGTTCCTCGTTGGAACAGAGCAGTTTTTCTAACATGTACAATTCATGGTTGTTAAGAGTCCATAGCAACTCACGAATTTTTAAAAGAAGAGTCTAAAATTGAAGGATATTTTATTTAAAACTATAATAAATTATATATTTTCATTGACTCGATATTTATTTTGTTTTTAATTTATATAGAATAATATAATCTATAATCATTGAATAATATTAAAATTTATAAAATAACATATATTGTTTGAATGATTAATTATTATTCAAAAAAATATCAAATATAAAAATTCTACAAATAAAATATAACAGTATTTTTTAATAAAAATTCCTGATTAAGTTATCATAATTATATAGTATTAAATAAGAAAGTACTTTTCTTAATTTCACAGAAATTAATTATAATAATTTTTAAAATTAACAATATTTTTGAGACTATGATTTGCTTAATAGATTAGTGTATTTTACTATAATATTAATAAAAAAGAATGTATTATTTTTCAAACCAAATATTATATAATAAATCAATATAAAATTATTATATAAAAATTACTAACTTGTTTTTATTCAATGATTATCAAAATTAAATACTTTGCAATATATCAAAAAATAAAATATTTGATTGAAAATCATTTTCATTATTCATTACTCAAATAAGATTATAAAGTGTAGGAAAGCATGAATATATTTTTTTATAATGTAAATACTTCAAAACATACCCGAAAAGGACGAAACATTTCACTAATTGTGTCTGGTGTATTTAAACACAATGGTCCACCAGGTGGAGCTAGTAATCCAGAAACTATTGCAAGTCTCGGAATTGTAAACATAAGAGCGGGTTCATAATTATCAACATCAGCCTGACTCAACAATCCGGCTTCAAGAGCTCGTTGTAACGTTTCTGAAAACAAAACGCACACGAGTTCTTGTTGCTCATACTCTTTTGTTGACTTTACAGGAACCATTGCTCCAACATAACACAATTCAAAATCCGCAAATAATCGATCAAAGATTTTCAATGATTCAATCAATTTTTCCAAAGATGGCTCTAAAGGATTTTGGGCCTGGAAACAAAAATTAATATTAAATTATTGAATTACAACAATGTTGACTTTAATATATTAAATGAAATAATATAATTATAATAAAAATTAATTAAATATTTATACTCAATGTAACATGTAAAATAAAGATAGAGATTGTTATTTCTGAAATAATAAGTTAACTATCAGATAATTACGTTTTAAGTATGGATAACTTAAATTTTATAGAATAAGGTGGACCTCTGCTCGATTTGACAATATTTAAATATTTTTTAATTAATTTGGAAATTCTAATAATTTTTAATTTATATATATATATATAATAGAAATGAATGTTTATAATTAACTTTTAAAAGTTATATTTTATAAATATAATGATCTAAATTTAAAGTGATGTATTTATAAGTAATTTAAAAGAAATTTATAATATTTTTTATTATAATTTAAACATAAGTATATATATATAATTAATATATGTTAAGACATACTTTCAAATTCATATGACCCTTCAGAGCATGCTCCCTCAACAAATTTCGAACAATTTCTAGAGATTTTGTGAGAGCCTTCGCTAGAGGGCGCATGGCAGAACTCTCAGCTTCACGATTCATTATTGAAGAACCAGCAGCCAGACATTCAGCTCCAAACCAAAGCTGACCCGCCAGGTTCTCTTGCATCACATCATCAGGGAATTTCACTCTAAAATCCCGGTTCGCACGACTATCCGGAATCAATTCATCCATGATCTGATTGCAGATAGTTAAAACCTTGTCCTGGCAGTGTCTCAACTGGTTTACCAGGCTGGTGCATCGCTCTGGTTCCTGACGACCATCGAACGAATCGAGCTCGCATGCCACTGCATTCAGCGATTCATCAGCATAGAAGAACTGGGCCAACAAACTTGTATCATCCTTCTGTAAAAAGTTATAGTTTAATAAATTATAAGTTCAAAATGTTTAATGATCATTTAACCTAATTTAATATATACTTTATGTCTAATAATATTATAATAAGTATTGAATTATAAAAAAATATTACTTTGTATACACCATTGGTACATTGCAATTCAATTTGCATTGAAATTTAAATTAATTTGAATTAAATAATTGTCGCTTTATAATGTAGTTTTATGCAATTAATAAGAAGTAAGTTTTGATGTATACAGTAGTTTAAAGGTAATTTAAAGGTGAAATATATAATTTTAAATGCTAATCTTAACAATCTTGCGTATTAGTGAATAACCATTCAATATAATTTATACAATGATAAAATCATATTAAATATATATCACACTTATACAAATATATACTTTTATTTATGACACAATAATAAAAACGTTTGGATAAAGATTTTAACCTGACAATATTAATAAACATATACTGAAACCACACTGTCAATGTTTGTCTCAAAAAGACACTGTTATGTATAATTGAAAAGTAACTTGTAATAAATTTTAATAAAAATGCGTCTTTAACATTTAAACAACTGATTTAATTTACATTGCAAAACTAATACATTGACACAATTTGTTGCAAGAAAAAAGATATTAAAAACGGATGAAATACATTTTCATAATAAATCAGTCTTTCATCAGTACAATTTGTTTAAAAAAACACAATATCAGAGTAACTTTAGAACTTTTATTTAACCTTAAGCATCACAGACACATTCAAATAACCTTCTCAAGTCATGTTTTCCTCCAAGTAACTGGAGAAAAAGCAATGACTGTGAACCAACCAATCGCACGAACCTCGGACATCAGTAAAAGTTTGATAAAAGTACGAAATTAACTCGCATTTAGATCTCACACAATTAAAATAAATTACACTTTCTTCGTGTAATTGGTATAATGTTAATGCGCTAATAAAATAACATGATTGAATGTAATATAATTTGTTCGCAATGTATTAGTTTTAAAACGTACAATAAAAGCAGATTAAACGTTAATAATCTCTTTACAAAAAGTAATCACAGGATCAATTTTTTTTTGTATAACATTTATTATTGTGAATAGAAAAAGAAGCGAGCGCAAATTATCGTATCCTTCCTGCGAATTTCACGCGAGACAAAAAAACACAAGTTACGGTAAACTGGCAGAGGGCGTCCTTGAGAAGTTCTGTTATGATCGTTATGCTTATGAAAAGGTGTCTGCTATCCTCTTTTTTTTGGCGGAGTACTGTTATTGTTTCACTTAGTCGCGCGGAAGTGAAGTCAACAATGTTTAGAAAGTGTATCAGTAGTTCTCGGCTGTTTGCCCACGACTGCCTTTACTGCCAATTTCAAACGACAGCGTTGATTTTAACGCCGCAATCGAGGATTGTATTTCCAATCAATTTGCAGAGTTTAAACTTGTTTGCGACGCGTGTGTTTCATATTTTATTTCCCGACGAAATTTTATTTTATAATATTGTTGTTTTGCAACGGAAAACAAGAGTGAAACTGCGTTCAAAAGTTTTTACCGCGTAACTATTTCGATTTCATGAATCGATATTTATATCAACGTTTGTATATTCTATTTTATTCTTATTGTACATGCAATAATGTGTAAAAATGGGTTTGAGGTTGATTTTCAAAGTAAATATCAATGCATACAAAATATAGATTTTCTTAAGAACGTTCGAGAAATGCATTAAACGTGTTTTAGAGAAAATACATTTTTTATTGTTTCTTCACTTCATTAAGATTATTCAGCAAACTTTCCATTCGCGATGGAAACAATAATTATACGCCAGCAATAACATTTATTTTTAAATTTGCAGATTCAAATGTCGATGCGATAAAATGGCGCTAAGGTGAATGTTTAAACAACTACTTTTTGTTTTATGATTAATAACAAATAGTGAATGTATAACAATGCAAACATAATTTGTTTGAATTATACGTTTACAGTTTCCTGGAAGACGACTTTTCTGCAATAACTACAATTGTGAATGATTTCAAATTTGAGTATATGACAAATGCATTAATTCAAATGAATTTTCAAAAACTTGATTTCTCTATTCAATATTTTTGTCGAAAAAAAAAATAATGAATAAATAAAAAATAGAGATTTGCGTTAAATAATAGTAATAATAATAAACGTTTTCAAAGTCGAATAAGAAGTGTATGAAGTGAAAAAAATTTAATTTAATCAAACTTTCTAGTTCTTTTTTTCGCGATCGAATCATAAATCGATTCAGTGGGTGACTTATTCTGTTAGAAATTATTTCATTTAAATAATTTATTGCTCGAGTTATTGTTAAGTTATCGTGCAATTTTTGTTAAGTTTTTTACTTGATAAACGTGAACATTTCCAGTCTCGGAGACATTTGTTTATCTGGTTTCAATATTCGATGTAATTTTCCTCTTTAAGATTAATTGCGATCGGGATATTATTAATAATCCACTTACATCCGGTTTTAATCGTTTTCGCACGCAACATTTCACACGCGATGGTACTTTTAAGCAAATATTCTTTGTTTCTTTACACAATTTATGCCGACATGATTTCATTCTAATTAGATTTATTAATGAAAAGTGGAAAACATTGTAAGAAGAATTTTAACAAATAATTGAAATCGGTAATTTTGAATTTAAGGTGGAGCTGATAGCGTTGCTATAATTAAATTAACATTAATGAAAAAAATGGTTACTTATATTTAGTTTATAACAAAAGAAAATTACTATCTAAAGAAAAAAAATAAAAGTGACGATTTTTGGTATAAAATAAAATATTCATTTGTATGAAACTTATAATTTAACCTTTTAAAAAAATATTAAATGAACCCAAAAATTATTCATCAAAAAAAATAACAAAATGTATATATCATCCTATATATACAAATTACAATATTTCGTAACGTATTGTTGAAGAAATGTGCAATGTATTGTAATCAAAATTGTAACTTCTAATATTCATATTATTAACAATTTCAGATTAAAAATTCTAATTATCAATTTCTTACGAGCATTTTTTGCATCCAAGTTTAAATGGAACTTTGCGTTTCGATGAATGCTAAATATGATGATTGACATTGGCGATTGACAATCGTCACAAATTGCGATGCATTATTTAAGTTGATAAATGCGTATCGCCAAAAAGCGTTTCTTTATTTTGCTTAGTAAAACCATTTGTAATTAAATCACTCAGCTGATCAGACGGAAGCTATTTATTTCGGTCAAAAATAATAATTGCAATTACCATATCCTTAAAAGAATGCAAGCAAACATAAAATAGTATATTTAAAAATGTATGCGTGTCCGAATATATTACAAGGCGTTTTTCAAAACGAGTTTACAAATTCTTATTCATTGTTTTAAATAGCTGAAATATATGTCGTATTGAGAATACGGTTTACAATCCATTTCGGTTTCGTTTTGCTCTTTTTATTTACGTTTTTGTTAAATTCGATGAAGCCAGCGCTCGTGATTTTACGAAATTTTAACAACAAAAAGTAAACAGCACGTGGTTTGTTTACAATCTAATCAAGATAGCATCTTATTTTTACGCTTGAAATCAATGTATCGATTTCCAACGGTTTTACGCACAATGAGTAATGTTTGTGCAGACGTGTAAATTTGCGTTATCATTATCTTTAAATCCGAAGGAGCAAAAAAATTGTTAAAAAATGATAAAAACTTCCACTAAATTTTATAGGTCAATAACGCAAAGTAATCTTGCAGTAATTTTGTCGCAAACACTTTCACTTGTCTTTGAAAAAACTTTGTCAATAATTGCGTCACTGCGTGATATTAATTATCAGTGACGTTGTTAATGAAAAAACGATGTAAATATAACGAGTATTTATATTTTTAGACGCATTGCTTTAGACGAAAATATTTAAATAATTTAAAAAATTGCACTTTAATGCGAATGTTTCTATTATTATTATTATTATTACAAAATATAAAATCAACAAAATTTCAAATGTTATCTGCCGCGCATTAAATATTAAATTTATTTATTAAATTGAAAAACAACAGGCATTTACTTGCACATTATCGACAAGTTTAAAACTGTTAGAGATTGAGAAAAAAAATTACTTAGTTCCTGAACACGGACAAAATTTGACGAACAATTGTGAGTTTAAACAATAAACCAAAAGTGTACGGTAATTTAATTTTGGAGTCAACAAAAAGTCGCGTTTAAATAGAAAGCAAATTTCAGGAATTATTATAAAGTCAAAATTGGATTATTACTTTGTTATAATTTATTAATTTAACACATTTGATCAACTGGCCTGAATAAGTATCAATTGTTACAATATATAATTGCAATTTATAAATAATAATTCGATACGACTTAAGTGTTCATTATCGTTTCGCCTTGAAATTCTACTGGCAGTGAATTATTTTCGAGGCTTAATTTTAAAAACGCGATAAACAAATTAATATAAAAATTATTAACATGCAAATGCATTTTTATTTCAAAACTCGTTTGGAATGAATATAAACATTAATTATATTCCCGTTTGTGAACAAAAATTAAGCTTTGTTGAAAAATAATTATTCGCGCGGAACATTTCTTCTCAAATAAAAGTGTCGACACAAAAGATTATGAAAAGAAACTATGGATAATGTATCGATATTGATCATAACCTCTGTGTTTTCAAGAGTAAGAAGTTCATAAACTATATTACATGAGTCATTCAATGCGGAAGTATGAAACTCAATAAATAAATAAATGATATACATGAAAACAGTAGTTTTGAGGTTAGAAACCAAGACGCATATAAAATATAATTTTTGTGTTTGTTTTGAGAAGCACCATTCGCTTGATTGGCATTTCTACGCCACCTAAGTTCGATTTAAGGCGACGTTCAAATGCTCGCGAAATCCATTTAACTGCGACAGAGAGTGCACCGTCTGAAGTACTGACATCTGTCAAAACAAAGAAGGAAATCGACCATCGCTTGCGATTCGGTCACGTGTGGCCCTTGCAAAACTTTCACTCAAAAACTTTCACGTCTCAAGAGGTTCTTCTTTTTGCTTATAACATCGATAAACTTTGCTAATCTTCGACGCTAAAATTGTTTTGCTATAATTGCGAAGCTCCAATTATGAGAACAATGAATCGGACAAAACGAACAACGACAATGTAATGAACTGAAATCAGGACGTCTGCTGCAATGGTGATGTTTTGATGTCAACTTTGCATGGTAAACGGGGCTTTACTTGATTTATATGAGAGAAAAAAAAATTAAAAATCACGTTTAATCATAACGCGATGAGTGAATGATTAATCAAATTGTTAAAATGAAAAAATAATATTTCCCGGTTTTAAATTTTTAATTTGTAGAAATTTAAATTTAATCTACGGCAATGATAAAAAAGTAAACTTATTATCAGACGGTCGCGTATATTCGTAAACAAGACACAAAGAACAGTCGACCGTAGTTAACGCTTCGAAAAGCTTGTTAATGATTTAGGAGCGGCAGTGCTTTAGAACGTCGAAAACGAGCGCGAAACAGCTTGTGCGTTTTGGCATCGCGAAAAGACGAATCCAAACCAAAACAAGTTTCAAAATTTGCCATCGATCCGGTCCTGCGCACACATTTGCCACTAATTTTGAACCGAGGGCAACCCCGCGCGTAATTTGGCGTAAAAGGGAAGAAACGAAATATCGGGGCCTCACTTTACGGACGGATGTTTAGAAAAGAGCTCGGCGCTCGTGAACGTTTCACTCACTGTTACGCGCCTGTCAGAAAGGCAACTACACTGTCGAATTGGCGTAAACAAGCGCGCGTACTATCGCTGTCAATTACGCAATTGGAACAAAACAATGACAGCCATATAATAGCGTCAATGGTCGACGGCTAAAAAGCGCACCTTCGGTTTGTAGAACCATTTTCGGATGGACTCCATGATCCAGGAGTTGAGGCTCGACGTCGTTCACTGTCGTCGCTTTTGCGTCATCACGCAAGACGAAAACGCGTGACTCGCGTCCTGTTTAGTCCGACATTTTGCCGATGCGTTTTGTCGGGCTGTTTGCAGGCACGGCGCGTGGCGAACTCGACTGGCGCGGCGGCTACGCCACGAACGTGCACACGGACGCGCGGACAAGGCTATCGCATTATCAGGACACAGGCTTCGGGTATCGCGATCTCGGGCCCGTCCGACGCATATCACAACTGTGACTCGTCAGGCAAACCTGTCGAGAGATTATGAAAGGACATACGGTAGCAGCAGCGCGCATGCGCCGTCGCTCGGTTCATAGGAGTGGGAAGGTGCGCCGAAGTCGAGCTGCGCAGTTGAACGCCGTTTCGGGTTGAAGTCCAATGGAAGCCTCGCAAAATCGACACTGGCGCTGCGCACCACTCGCCACCATTTTAGTTCGATTTCAAATGTTGCATCCACGAGCGATGAGCGCTCACTTGGCGTATCGCGTTGCACTCTGCGGAGCAAATATTTTTTTGTTTTCAATTTGCATTTATGGATAAGCATGCGTATTTGTAATACGACCAAACGAGGACGCGACCCTTCGAAAGCTAATTCAAGTTTTATCAATAGAGGCAATTGTTGAGATACACGTTTATATTTATTCATTCTTAGATATGTATTTGGTATTTCAAGTTTTCT
Organism: Psilanteris sp. ZL-2020; assembly: GCA_022817085.1. NCBI lineage: Eukaryota > Metazoa > Arthropoda > Insecta > Hymenoptera > Scelionidae > Psilanteris > Psilanteris sp. ZL-2020. Next base: position 2,025 of record JABFQC010001352.1, on the reverse strand, counting down.
TAATTTATGTTTATTTATATGCTGTTAATGACCGAATTAATAGACCAAATCTATCGCTAAATATGCACCGACGATCACAATAAAATTGAATTTAATATACGTCACTTTACACATTTTCAAACATTAAAATATAATTCTATATTGTCAATATTAGTATTTCTTTTTGTGGGACTGATGATTTATATATTCTATATTATTTTGATCATTTTGAATTATTAGTAAACTGAATAAATTTTTCTCACGTCATATGGATTTGATATCGCAACTACTGCAATTATATAATATCCTGAGAGAGAATATTAAAGGTATATTGTAATCTGTTATTTTCGTGGGTTATTACAGGAACATCAAAAGTCTGATACGATTTATTTTGTTTAAAATGTATTTCGAACATTTTTTTCGTAATCTACATAATTATTTGTGTACTTTATGAATAATTATTATAAAATTGTTAAGGACATGTTTTCATTATCACGCGTATGTTTTTAACAGCTGCATTATGCATTATTCGTATTATACACTGAAAAAAATAATCTGGGAAACTTTGTCCGAACTAGATAAATATACAAAATAACTATTAACATCATTGTTTTTGTAAATTAGTTAGTAAAATTAATATGTATTTGACAATCTCTTATACGCGGAGAAAACTAGTTATGCACTGAAAGACAAATATATCAATTTTTAGTATAAAGTTGACTAATTTGTTATTATATTTGTAATTGATAAAAAATTCGTAGTTTATTCATCAAATAGTATCAATCTTTGATTATAATTTAACAATCGGTTTACTAAAATTTAACGTCCTCATGTTTCTTATTCAATTCACCAAAAGTTTTACAACAGTTCGTTAAAATTTATCAAAACAGATTATCAAGTTTTAACATTCTAACCTAAAATGAAGTTAACAAAAAGTTGATGATAAAAGATATATTCATTCTGGTTGTATTTTCATTTATGAAGGTCTTAATAGAGCATATACAGCTCTGGAACCAATAATTTACAAATTATTTTCATTTATGAAAAACAAAACAAACAAAGTGAATTTTATTATTATCAAGCTTAAACCTTACATTGTTATTTGTCAAAAATACGGAAACCAATTTATCAAAATTTGACAATTTGACAGCATACTACCAATTAACATTCAGTTTATTCAAATTTAATATTCCCGTATTATAAACATTGGTGTTTCTTTTTCTCCGTGTATGTAATAACACCAAATATACCGTAAATATTTTGTGATTTCTATTAAATTATTCAAAATTAATATAACAGAATTATTAAGTAATCGTAATGTTACGTTTTAATATTATTTACATGATATTTGGTGTAGTTGATCTATATGTATACCTAGCGTGAATGAATCGTGGAGTAAACTCCATATAGAATGAATGCAAATTACTCTACGATTCATTGCTCTTGGGTATAATTTCTGTTTAAATTTTGCATAAATAAAATATTTTATTTAAATATAAATTTAAATTGTTTTAAATGTTTAAATGACATTAAATTACTGTAAATCTTATAGATTTAATTGTGTTACTGTTTTAAGTGTTTAGTGAAATAAAAGTCATAACATTATAAACATGACAGATTAGGATTGGATGGTGTTCATATTTATTTTCAACATTAAATTATTAGTATAATAATACACAACATTACATTTTAATGGAATTACAAAGATATAAACTAAAAATGTTTGAAGTACATTTTCCGTTTACACGTAAGTGTGAAATAATTGTATAAATAATTATAGTGTTTTGTTATAAATATGATATTATTTCACTGAAAATGCGCGTATTGGCGGAGAACTGATATTATGATATGAGGAAAAAAATGTAACAATTTACTACATAATATATCAAAACTGGACGATACGTGAAAATACAAGAAAAATGACTATATAATGTAGTAAAATTGGCAATGCAGATAATAATATATTCACGTTTATGTAGAAAATTTTAATATATAATGTAGTAATTTTTTTGTTTTCACGTATCGTCCACTTTTGATATATTATAT
>JABFQC010001351.1:0-19824 GCA_022817085.1 Psilanteris sp. ZL-2020 | reverse complement strand
ATCGAACTCCACTTGGAAATAGATCTAATAATCATGTTAAAATACACAATAAATTAAAAATTCCATCTCAGTCACTTATAAAAAATAAAGCAATCTTCACAAAAGGTCAACAAGAGAATACACCACCTGGAAAGAAAACTTTAAAATCTAAACTGAATTCAACACAATGGGATCCTGATACAACAGTTCTTATTTAAGTACATTTTAAGATAAAAAATTAGAGTTAAAATAACTGACTGATTTTAAAAATTATATTTTAGAACTTTCAATATTTCTTGAACGAATTATGAGTTAATTTTATACTTTTGATAAAACCAATTTATCTGTTTAGTTTTGTGTATAAAGAATATAAGTTTTTAGTATGATGTTATAATTTAAGGTAAAATTATTAGCCTACTGATATGTAATTAATAGTTGTGATTATTAATAGAATTAAAAGAAATTTCAAATCAGAAATGATTAATGTAATTTGATGGAGCGATAAAAACGCAATTTATTTATTTATCGTATTATCTTTTACAATATGATTTAACATGACTTCACGTATCTGCTTCTTAGCACCTCGAATGGATGTTTCCAAATCACTGCTTGGTTTTACTAAAGGAGTTGAACTGTTAAATATAATCAAAATCGTTAGTTTGTTAATTAGGTGTAATTAATAATGTGTTTTGTGCAAATAAACAGATTTTTAATACATTTTTCTTTTTTTTTTAATTTAAATAATATATTGACTTAAATAAATACAATGTATTAATATATAATTATAAAAATTTAGAATGTATGTAACATTGGTGCTTTTTTTTACTATTATATAAATGTTCTATTACTTACTCCAAATTTTTCTTCACTATTCTTTTCGTTGTATTTACATTTTGAGGAATCTTAATTATAATTTCTTTATTAGATTTCTTCACATTAACAAAATAATTTTTTGTATCTTTTTCTTTTTCATTCTTTTTTTGATTTTGTAATAAACTTGTAGTGTCAACAATGTCTATTTTCATTTTCTGTCTTTTTACCATCTTGTCATCTATCGTTCGACCTTTATAATTTTTCCTTTTTTCTACATTTGATGGAATTATTTTTATTTCTTGAACTCCAGCTTGTTTCAAAATTGCATCAGTTTCTTGATAAGGCGGTTGCCAAACAGATGAAGAATTATAAATTTCTAATAATGATTCTGAAGGTTTTACCACTTCATTTATAAGCGGAAGTTTTTCTAAATATGGTTTCATATTTGTATTTTCATTATCATTGTCAGGACCACAATTCTCTATTACAGGTACACGAGCAGGATGTTTTATCTTTCTATTATGAAATTCTCTAAATGATATAATATTAAATTTATTATATTTACATATTTATAATATATTGAAATATAACTTAACTTAATGCATAAGTACAAATCTCAATTAACATAAAGCACTTTATCATTAATTTCGATACAGAATTGATTTATAATAGAAATAAAAAAATATGATTTTAATAACTTGTTATATAATAGTAATAATAATACTTAAATATATAAATTTAAATATATATATATATATATTTATAATTACATTGGTACTGGTATAAAAGGATCATGCCTTGGATTAATTGGATCTTTTTTATGTCTCTCAATTCGTATAGTTACATCTTTAAACCTTTGTGCTAACTTTTCCCTTGTTTCATTAACTGTTTCCAATTCAGGAGCATAAAATACATGAAGAAGGCCTCCATAAAAGTTTTTTCGATCAATAAAATTTTTTGCAATTCTAAGTTAAAACAGAAAAATTATATTATTATAGTTCTTAAGTGTGAGCAAAGATTAAAATTTTAAAATATCTAAATAATATAGACATCATTCCATATAATAATTAAAAAATTAGTAAACTTTAAAAAGTAAATTTTTTTTGTAGTAATATAATTAATAAACTAGTACTAATTAGTATAAATTCTTTATTATTATAGATAGTGTTTAGCCAAAAATAAATAATTAATATACCTTGCACTCTGTATTCTTCCATAATGAATATGAAAAGCTTCTTCAAATTGATCACAAGGATAATTTTTTAAAAGATTTATTGTTTTTATTTGACCATATGGATTGAATAATTTTTTTATTTGATCTAAGAGCTGAAGCTTTGGTACTCCTGATACTATTAAATGTCTTGATTCATTGTTGATTGTATAAACCTATTGTCATAAGCTAATACGATAAGGAAGTTCATGGTACATATTCATATGGTTTATATAATAATAATGATATTACTTTATAAATAAATTTAAATAAAATTTAAAAGTTAACAAAGTAAAACATTATATGATCTGCTTTTATATAAAATGTGCAATATGTATAATAAAAAAGATTTTTAATATTCAATTTTCTTACTAATAATAAATATTATTTCATGAAATTGCTTAATTAAATTAAAAACATAATATAAAGATTAATTAATTAATAATTTATAATATTGACTCTTTATAAACAACTTCTGATATTTAAAAATGAAAAGTCAATATGTTCATAACAATTACAGGTTTAAAAAAATAAAACTATTTTTTTGTTTAAAGTAAACTGATAAGTAAAAAATTAATTATGAAAAATTAAATATAACCTTCTATTTTAATACGGAATAATACATAATTAATATAATATAAATTTGAATTGAATTAAAATTCACATAAAGTAAAATATTTATACAAAGTAGCACACAATCACCCCCTCTATTTCATTTCATTATAAGTGTTTACAAAATCATATTAACGATTGCCACTTACTGTGACAAAAAATAAGCTACATAAAATGTTTGTGTATCAAGTTTTAAAATGTGTTATATATTAGTAAAATTCTGTATACATATTTAAAATTGCATTGAAAAAATCTCAATAATTTTCTTATAGGATACTAATTCACCGCGCTACCTTCACCGCTGTCAACTTTCGTCCTTGTCTATACGCGGGCCTGGTTTCACAGAGGTTTTCTTGTTTATGATGAGGTAATTTGACGATTTCTAACTCAGCCATCTATTCAATAGCGTTCAATAATAATTTTTTATTTAAAATAAGAAAACTAACAGTAGAAATAATTTTTAATCACGATAAAATAAAATTATAAATAGTTTGTTTTTTAATTGAGGTTATGTTATTTGATATGAATTGATAATTCTTTCTTCTTCTAAAGATGGAATTGAGAAACACTGATGCCAAAAAGTGAAATCGAAATATCACTATAATTTTCTGTCTATTTTTGTTGAAAAAATTTACTAAGATTAAACAAAAAAAAGTCCCTAAATTATATTCATGATACGAAAGAACCAATCGATATTTCACATTGAAATATATAGGCGTATACATTTTGACATAAATCTTAATTTGAAATATAAATCAAAATGCAAATTTATATTTCATTAAAAAAACAATATTTTCAAATTATTTAACTCCGTTTAACATAATAACTTTAGATTGTAGATTTAGTTTATTTATTTGAGTATGATATTCTCAGCATATGAATGAAATAAACTAAAAATAATTAAAAGGTAAATAAACAGTAACAATAAATATAATTGATATAAATAATTGTTATTTTACATTACAGGATCAATATCTCTATTTTTTCATGTTTAACAACACATCATATTTTAAGAGAAACTGGCAATCATAGAAATCAATTATCAATACAATTAAATTAAATTAAAGAAATGATTTAATTATCAATAAATTGAAAATTTAATTAAGATGTTGTAGTTGTTATTATAAATAGTTTGATTTATGTTTTGTATTTTGTAAATTAATATAGATGATTGTTTAAATGACTTTTTATTTTACAGTCGTCACAAGCAATCAAATATGTCAGGAAATGACATAATTAAACAATTAAAATATATGGAATTTCCTTTTTGTGCAAAAGAAGCACTTCGAAAAATAGGTAAAATTTATATTTTTACAATAAAATACACTTATTGAATGTATAGTTATTGAACTATTATGTTATAAAATGTATATAATTAATTTTATTATTTAGAAATGTTATGTAGTCGTCCAGGGAAACAGATGGATTTACAAATGGACTTGATTTCAGAATTTGTTTTTGGTGAAATAGAAAGACGTAAGAAGAGAAATTTATCTTTTGCAATTCAAGAGTTGCAGTTAATAGAAGTTTTAAGTGATTTTTTCCAAAGTCCTGGTAAATGATTTATATTTTAATTTTCAAGAGCATCAATAATATAACTTAAAATAGTGTTTTATTTTTATTAATACATTATTACATTTATATAAATGTTTTTAATATTAATTTTTTATATAAACAATTAATTATAATACCCTTTATATTATTATAAAATGTAATATATTAACTTTTATACACAGTTTTAATTTAATACATTTTAAGGTGGAAGTCCAGCAGATCGCAATGCTCTTTTTCTTTCACTTTACCCTGCAGAAAATCCACGATATAAGATTCTTGGTAACTTTGTGTCTTTGGCTATCTCTACTGAAAATACAGCTGTTTTAAACGCAACTGGTATTTGGCTGCAACAATTGGGTTCCACTTCTACTCAGAGTGTAGGATTAGCTCGACATATTCTGAATGATTACTTTGTGCTCACGCCATTATCCATAGATAAACTTAAACAATTACCAAATTTAACACCACATTTTACAGCAAATCTTCTAACTGCTATTGGTGAAGTTTATAAAGATACAAATCCTCCAACAAAATTACTTAGATTAATAGGAGACTGGATTAATGATAATCCAGATTTATTGGTCACATCTTTGACGGATAATCCTGCTTTGCCTACTGGTGGAATTCCAATGACACCAATTACACCAATTGCTGGACTCTTTAGGCAAATTATATTTGTTTTATAACTTTGATATTAAATTTTCAGGCAATATTAACTTTATATTAATTGTTTACCATTGATTCTAGATGGTGCATTTTAAGTCCTTTGCGGGTAAAACCATCTGATAACGAGCAGTGGAGTGAACAACGTTATTATTCCAAAATACAACAATTGTTAATGGACTCAGTTCTGCGCTTAAAATCAAATAGAAATAATAAGCATGCAGTTTCAGCACAACATTTTGCAGATATAACAAGAAATTTAGCTGCAATGTTGCACTCCAATCAAAATTATCACGATGAAGCCTTAAATTTGTCTATTGAAAGGCTTGCACAAGCAACTAGTGCAGTAATGTCTGCAAATTGTATTTACGGAAATAAACGTTAGTTACATATATTTTTTAGATAAAATTATTCATATAATTTTATTTATAAAAAAACATACATTATAAATGAACCTATATAATAACAGTTAATTTATACTTTATTTTCAGAGGAATTGTTGGCATTACTTCAACCAATGGCATATCAACACTTTTTGATTGAATGGACTTTACAAAATTATGTATCTAAAGCAACATGATTATTAATATATGAACTTATTTTTGGATATATATATATATTAAAATAAATATGACATCGCAGTATCATAAATTAAGACAAAATTGTTAAATTATGCTAGATTTTATGTTCATCTTTTAAAAGGGTTAAACTCTCATCCTTAAATGACCATTATTCTAACAAAAACTGTTTTTTAAATATTTTTTACAATAAAAATAATACAAAAAATGAATTAGTTTTATTATTGAAAGCAATAATAAAAATAATTAATTTGTCAAAAATTATATTCATAATTTTTTATTTATTTTTATTGAATATTTTATTTCAAATAAATATCAATACAATACTTTACTATTTTAATTAATTTTATTGTTACAAAACCAACCTCACAAAACTAGACACTATTGAGCATGTTATGACTTGCAACTAGTACCTTCAACGATATTGAATATCAATACAAGAAAAGGATTCTGTATACCTCTTTGTTCAATTTCTATTTACAATTATTTCATTTACATTTAAACAAATATTTTTTAAATAAATAAATAAATATTTTAATATTTAATAGCTTAAAGTAATAAATAACAACATATTAGTTCAAAACATGTTCTGTTATTTTTTTTATGTATTACTTGCATCAGACGCATAATAAATAATTCAACGCTGTGCTTAAATATTACAAATTTTCCCGCTACAATCATCACGACATTTACGGCATCACGTGCAACCGCTACCTAGCGAGTGGATATTAAACTACGAAAGTCATATGATCGGCTGTACGACCGTCAAAAATTAGGGCGAGTCCGATTGACGGATGGATTTATTGGTTTGACGCGCAGTGGGAAATTATTTATTTTGCCAACAATTACTCATCCAGGATGAACGGGTGCTTGTTTAACATCAATGATGGTTATCTGGAAGGTCTATGTCGCGGATTTAAGTGCGGCATCCTCCATCAAGCCGAATATTTGAACCTTGTCCAGTGTGAGACATTAGAAGGTATATTTTCCATATTTCATACAATATCCAATTTCAATATATCTTGATCTTTAATCGTATTAATAATATTAAAAAATTAATTCGATAACATTATTAAGATATTTTTTAGCCTTTCAAAGTGATTTTTGAGTATTCCTATTTTAGGTTATATTGATTTCCAATTCTTGCTAGAACAAATTCAGTTGATGTATGCAATTCTTCGTTAATCTACAAATATGTGAAAATGTTTTTTTGAAGTTTTATTTGTTTATGTAATACATAATATAATAACACTTATATATACATATATTAACAAATAAAATAGATTCAAATTAATTTTTTTAGTATATTCTATAGGATTAATTGATTATAAGCAATTAATTTAACCCAATTTTATGCACACAGAAAGACACTCTGATTCCTAATATAGATTCTATATTTTAAATTAATGTAATATATATTTATATTGATTGTTAGTTTTTTTATTATGAATTTGATATCAATGTAGAACTAATTATCTACAATACTTTTACTTTTCAAATTGGCTCCTTTAGATTTAAAACTGCATCTTTCTGGAACGGATTATGGAAGTTTCCTTGCGAATGAACCATCACCTTTGGCTGTAAGTGTTATAGATGACAAGCTTCGTGAGAAACTGGTTATTGAATTTGAGCATTTGCGCAATAACTCTGTCGAGCCATTATCAACATTCTTGGATTTCATCACGTACAGTTATATGATTGATAACATAATATTGTTAATCACCGGGACTCTGCATCAAAGACCAATTTCAGAGTTGATTCCAAAATGTCATCCACTAGGTAGTTTTGAGCAAATGGAAGCAATTCATGTTGCCTCAACCCCTGCAGAATTGTATAATGCAGTTTTGGTTGATACTCCACTCGGTAATTTTTTAATGTTTTCAAATAAATAAAACAAATAATTATCTTACATAAAATATATAAAAATATGTACTTTGTTTTATTGTTTTTATATTGTTTGTTTTATACATTTCATTACAGCCCCATTTTTCGTGGATTGTATTTCGGAGCAAGATCTTGATGAAATGAACATTGAAATCATTCGAAATACTTTGTATAAAGCTTATTTAGAAGCTTTTTATAAATTTTGCAAAGATATTGGGGGCACTACTGCTGATACTATGTGTGAAATTTTAGCTGTAAGTTGTTAAAACTGAGTTTAATTACATATTATTTTAATTAATTTCAGATGCAAGTTTAATTCATTGAAATCAATTACTTCTTTCAGTTTGAAGCAGATAGACGAGCAATTATTATTACAATTAATTCGTTTGGAACAGAACTTGGAAAGGATGACAGAGCTAAATTATATCCTAGATGTGGTCGTTTAAATCCAGATGGTTTAGCTGCTTTAGCTCGTGCTGATGATTACGAGCAAGTTAAAGCCGTTGCTGAATATTATGCGGTATTATTACTTTAGAATTAAAATATAATTTTGAAATAAAACAAACTAAAATTGAACTACTACTTTTTTATTTTAAAGCTCTATTATATTAAATAAAAATAACTTATTGCTTTCACTCATTTACTTATTATATAATACTTATAAATTAATAAGTTATCTTGTATTCAAAATACTAAAATGAAAAAAAAAAATTTAATTGATTAATTAATGTAAAACAGTATGATACTTACAATTTTATTATTAAAGAAAAAACTTTAATTTTATATTTATTACAGGAATATAGTGCTCTATTCGAAGGCGCAGGAAATAATCCAGGGGACAAAACTCTCGAAGACAAATTTTTCGAACGCGAGGTAAATAATTCCTTAATATATACAAAAATATAGTTTAATAATAATTAATTTTATTTTTATAATATTCATGCAAGTTATTAATATTTTATGCTAGATTTGTAAATAGATAAATATGAAGTCTATTTCTAACAATAACTCATTGCTTAATTTTATCTGAATAATTATTATTAGCAAATTTTAATTTATTATTAAAATAATAATTATGTCTTTAATATACTAATTATTTACTCCTTTAAACTTATAAAAATGTATATTGTTTTCTTTATTTATTTTTTATATTTACTGTGACGACTATAACGCCTACTTATATATATACTATTTTATACTAATTTTTTATCATATATCATACATACACATTTATATAATATAATTATAACAATAACTTAGACACATTCATTTTTATATTATAGGTAGCTCTTAATGTAAATGCATTTCTTCAACAATTCCATTATGGTGTATTCTACAGTTACCTGAAACTTAAAGAGCAAGAATGTCGTAATATTGTTTGGATTGCTGAATGTGTGGCACAGAAACATCGCACCAAAATTGACAACTACATTCCAATTTTTTAACTCAAAACGAGTCAGCCAATTGTAGATTAATTCACATGTATAAATGTTGCCGTTACAATATATTTAGGCAAAGGCAAGAATATTGTCTTCTCGTGACCTTGAATCTTCACTTTATGATACATTTTTGTCTTTGCTTCTACGTTTTCTTAACATAATTCAATTTATTTAGTAAATTTAATGAATGGAGAATGTTTAAACATTCGAAGAAAAACAATTTACATATAATTAATTGTAAACTAGAAATATTAAATATTTTACTTGTAACGATTGATTTTGTGGTAATAATTAATCTATTATATTTATGTGCAATAAGAAACATATTGTTAACAATCATGATATTAAATTTTTAATCTATAATGATAATGACAAATTGGCAACAGTATGTAATAACGCACAATTTCGTTTTAAATTATCTTAAAGAATATAAATAGTCGCAGATGTATACTTAAAAAGAAAAAGCATTTAAATATAATTACTATTAAGCGGTTGATTCACTTTTTACTAGTGATTAATAAAGGGCAAAATAAATCATATTTTGCATTCTTATGTATTCGCAATTTGAGTAGAAGAAAAGTAAAGTTGAAAATGAAAATATAATGAAAATTCAATGTCACAAATAAATATATAATATATATATGAATATATATATATATATATATATATATATATATAAATCACTGTAAAAAGTTATTCGTCGAATGATTTAGACAGATATTTAAAATAAAGTATTATACATGTAAAAAGAAAAAATTATTCAAGTTTATTGTCAATATATTAAATTTTAAATTTTACTTTAAGTTACTATTTGGTTTACTTTTAAGAAATGTTCAATTTTATTTCGAATTCTATAAGCAAACTTTGAGTTTTAAGGTTTATGTGTTTTAATTCTTTATTTTACAAATTAAATAAACTGTAATCATTTCAAGTAGATTTTAATTATTAAAATAATGATATTTTAGTAACATGTATTAGATTCATGAAAAAATGTTGCGAATACTTTCCATGAAAACAAACTTAGTTTCTTTATTAAACTATTGAATATAGTTTAAATCTAAAATAATACTACAACCTTATAAATAATATCTTCTTATTTTCTAAACAAGTTTTCCATATGTTCATTTATTATTCGGAATAAAAGTTTCATTAAATTCTGTTAATGCAGAACGATTTAATAGAAACATTACTATTTTGTTAATTAAAAAAACTGACTGAAACAAGGCTGCCGTTTAAGTTGCACACAGACAAGTATTATTAGAAGAGTTTATGAACAAACTATTCACTTTATAACTTAACTTAACAATCATTATTTATAATAACACAATGAACAATTCTTTGCTCGTATCAAATTAAAATTGCACGCAAATCTTCCAAGCCTTGTATTTTAAAGATTTTCCTATAAAAATTAATTCTATCTATGAATAATGAAATTAACATAAATTGACCAACATTAAGTAACTACAGATGACACACTCTCTTTCCATTTTCTATGAAATAATAAAACTATTTTCAACCATAAAAATTACTTTTAAATTTAGAGCACCGAGAGCTAATGTTCAAGTTATTAATAGACATGAGATAGCATTCAATTCGGTTGATCAAAATAAATGAATTAAACCAAGTTATACGCATCAGCATGAATTATTATAAAATAACGTTTTGTGTCTATCCATTTCAGCATTTTACTCGCTCTGTCAATGATTTTTCAATCACTACATACCATACACTGTATTTTGCTGATTTTACTTTGCGAAGGTTGGCAGCGCTGCAGTCGCTGCCGTCTTTTTTAAACACCGTAAAAGAGTAATCCTGTAATTGTGCGTCAGAAATTCGCGACAAAGGAAAACGACGTTGCCCAAAGTGAGTAAAAGTCAATAGATTTGCGCAGACTTTTGCTTTCGGGAGCCGAACGAGATTTTTGCAACACTACCGCTCATAAGAAAGTGCAAGCGCCGCCCGTAAACGGGTCCCATAACTCGTTTTTCTCATTGTTTTTTTCGCCTCTTCGTGTCTTCCCGTTTCGTTTATTTTGCTTTTGTTCGTTCTTCCACTCGCGTACTTTGCGTGCGTTGAAATCAACTTTTGCAAATTCGACGATTCTTCAGCGTCATTTTCACTAAAAATAAAGTTTCGAACAATCCTTTTTTTTTTATTCGCTTTTGTCATGTGTCTATAATTAACGCTTTCGAATCTTTCTCGCGGTGAAATTTTATATTTAGTTTAGTTTGTGATTAAATAATTGCCGATGATCATTCACTGCGCATATAAAATTCATAAATTGTATTGTTTCGTTGTTCTTCTTAATTACATAAAATGTGATATTCTAGAGAGGTATATTATAAGCATCATCGTTTTTTTTTTTCGTGAAATACAAACCATTACAAATCGCCGAAGTAACTGATATACCATGTCATATCATTTTGAACAGTGTTTGAAAAAAATGTACCTTTTTTTGTGTAATTTTATTATTTCTATCTTAGAAACTTCATGATTATTCAGATTTATTAATTTCTTGCTATAACTAGTTTTGTCTTTTAAAAATATGAAGTTCTATTGAAAAATAGAATCAAATAAAATTACGTAACAAATTTATTAACACTTGTATATTGAACTGATAGAATTAAGAAAACAAGAATTGAATGTAACTCAGTGAATTTATAAAATGATTAACAATAAAATGAAGCGGGCGATGAACGTAGGTTTAAATGAAAAGTTTATATATTCGTTGCAAATTAATCTAATTTAGAGGCAACAAAATTTGGAGTATCATTAATAGTCACGCGATGACAACAAACGTCACGTGGGTACTATTTTTTTCTTGGCAAATGATTGATGAGATAAATTCGTTTTATTTCCAAACGTGATTGAAAAACGTCGGATTTCTGAGCTCTAATTATATATTTATAATAATGTAAAAATTCGGAGCAATTGATACCCTAGTTTTATTTATATTAAACTAAAACAAAGCTTCAATTCTTATTATGGTTTTATACAAGTTTTAATTGAATAATACATGCGCTACAAATCACATATGATTGTAACGAATTGCATTTCTTCAGCTTTTGTAAACGGCTACATAAGTAGTGTCAAAAAATTTGTTGTGATTATTTTTGACAAATGATCCATTCCAAAACTGGACGAAAGTAGGTTGAAATTGCACAATAATGTTGTAAACTTGTATTGGTGATGTTGCAGCTTAATCTTTAAAGATAGACATTTTCCATAAAGGTATTGAAAAGCTGAAGTCAATAGAAACTGAATGACAAGATTATGTGTACAAATCAATGACAATTACAACTATATATTTTCCTCAATACTTATCTGTATGATTCTAAATAATCAACATTTCAATGAAAATAATTAAATTGCGCTTTTAATGCAATTATATTAAAAAACAAAAAAACAAACCAAAAATGCATAATATTTGTGCACTGTTCCTCTTATCATAAGTAAAACTTGAACTTTCTCTCATCAAACGCGTTTAATTTTGCTCAACTGCAACTGCGATTGGCAATTAAAATTCCACAAGTTTTTCACTTCCAAATGCCAACTTGAAACAATAGATAATAAATAATGTCGTTGGTAAACGGATCATGTATGGTTAGTCGTTGAACATTAAATGCATAAACATATCTATTAATAATCCGGTATTGAGAGTGGTCAGGCGGGGATGACCAACAATTGTTGGTAATAAAATTTGACCTATGGCCACACGTTGAAACTTATGTTGAATTGTACTTGTTGCTTTTGTGCCGCGCGCGAGTGTATTACACTTTTTTTTTGAATTATGAAAAGCAGTATCATTTCTCATCACATTTTGTTCAATTAAAAGAGAAATTGAAATTGAAATGGAGAAGACCATTAACTTTAAGAGCCGTTGACAATGCTTGCGCAATCTCCGCAATCACCGAAGCACTTGAGAAAATATTGCACGTGAAACAGATGGCTCTGAATGGGCCACATGGCTACTGCTGAGTTACTATATATAGGCCCGTTTCTTAAGATCCGAGGCGCGCGGTTCTGAGAGGGTTCGCGTTTTTATCGCATTCAATTATATTATGAAACAGAAGTGGAGACGAGACGAGAAGCAATTAATGCGTAGAGAAACAAACAAGAAAAATGATAAGATATAGATGTGGGAAGGACCAATCTCGATCTGAAAATAATAGCTCAAAATTGCTTAGATAGTGAATTATCAATTTCTTATTCAATATTGAAAATTAATTAACCACTGTGACATTTGACTCCGAGTCATCAGAAAGCCGCAGAAAATCACGAACAATAAATATTGCTTTTTATGATGTCATCAATCATGCTGGAAATCAGTGAAATCTTCAGAATGCAAATTCTTGACTGGGATGATTGGGACCAAAATGGTACAATGAGTTGCATCCTCTACTGAGCCATATTCTTGTATGTAACTACATAAGGGGTCGTAAAACTGTATTAGAAATATTTAATGTTAGTTTTATGAAAGCAATTGTATTTGGATAATATGATGATAAATAACACAAACTATCAGCAAACTATATAGATTCAATTGAACTGAAATTATGATTCAATTTGTTTGTACTTGTGTATTACAGTGATTGTAAATGAATAATTCTATACTTTGAAATTATTGTATTATCAGTTAATATATGCATTAAATTATTTTATATATATACATATATATATAATTTCATTGTAAAAAAGTGATAAAATAATATTAAGAAAGTTGATGAAAAGTTATTAAAAATTATTTGCTTTCAACAAAACATTATATTCAATCACTTTTGTGTATTTAACTGCTTATAATTTCATCAATACTTGCAAACTTATTAAATAAAAAAATAAAAAAAATTGTTTCTTGAATAATCATTCTGCTTTGAAGGAAGCCTGTGCAACTCCTCTGTATAAGGATTATCTTGGTTTTGTCTATAATTCTTAAGTTTAATGATTTATATTCACTAACGTGCTTTTGTTGATTAAATATCATTTAATAATTAAATAACAATCACAGAATTATTCGTAATTATAAGGATTAGTAAATGTAAAGACGTAAGGATAACAATAGCGACAACAAAAAAATAAAACTCGTTCGTTACACTGAAAACAATTTTTTAACAATTTTATCAAACTAAATAATAAAAGCAGGAAACGTGAGCAAAAATGTAAACAAACATTAGACGATATCATAGTTTTTATCATTTTTTTGGTAATATTTGACATATTTTTAGATCTAACCATAATTTATCATATTATTTATATTTTTGCCCATTTTTCCTACTTTTATTATCTAGTTTGGTCAAATTTGTAAGATTATTGTTTTCAGTGTACTTAATAATTAAATATGACTTCAAATTATAATTTATTTAATACTTCATAGTAAAACACCGTTTCCTACGAAACGATCATTTTTCATACGTACCCACAATGGTATTCGTTATTTTGCACGTATTTAATGTAAACAGTAGTTGCGATTGGTGTAGGAATAATGCTTAAATATAAGAATGATACAATGATTGAAATTTCCACATAATTTAGGGCCGCTGCGTCCAAATCCCACCAAACCATATCCCTGAAACTGAAACGCGAACTCATACAAATTTTGCCTGTTCGAATATTACAGATCGAAACCAATTTGAATCGACGAATTGTTCTCGAATTATTTTTTCCAATGATTAAATACCATACCTTGGGTTCAAACGACGAATAATCAACAACTGACCATTCGATCATTCAAAGCGAATCAGACTGGACCATGCATTCAATATCGCCACTTAGACCAATCGCCCGTCGAGTTCTATATATATACAATTAAGCATCTTGTTTCCACGAGCGTAACACCACTTTTTGCAAAATAGACCTGATCTTTATTTGCCCGGGAAGCAATGAAATTGAAGTGTTAATAAAAACCGACGCGAACGATGATGAAAGAAAAAAAAAAGGAGGGGGGGGGGGGTCAATCGACTATCTAACAAAGTACGTCTTCGGAGTTGTGAGAAACTGACGATACCGGGGTCAGTGTCGGTGACCCGCGGTGCCGTTTATCTGACCGCTGGCGTTATTCCGAATCAATTATTTGCGTGAAAGCCACGCTCGGCGGAGTTATCTCGCGTTCCTCGATGCGGGCGGCCGCTCGCTCACACGCTCGTTCTGGCCAAAATAGAGCGCGCATTCCGCGTTAATAGTCCGCGCCGCGCGCTCGCACCAGCCTCGCTCCGCGTCTTCTAACTCTGGCTCTCGTTTCAGTCAACATGGGTGCAGTCTTCGTCGCCAGGATTCTTCTTCTGCTGCTCGGCGTCGCCCTCGTGCAATCCAGGGAAATCACGTGAGTTACTTTTGGTCAGCAAAAATTAACAAGAAATTAACGAAAACCGTAAACAAAAATAAAAACGACACGAAAGTTGCAAGGACAAAGGCTGCCGGAACGAAAACAAACAATGCAAGGTCAATGCAAATGGATAACAAAAATGTCAATAATGAATTTAAAAAACGAAAATTTTTTATACATACACGGTAAACTGTTATTAAAAGGACAGACTTTTTTCGGGTTTTATTGTTGTTTTGAGTCAAGAATTTGATTTGCAATGAATGGCAGTTTTTCGGTTTTTTCAGTCGGTTATTATCGTCGATGTCACGTGACATCATAGGAAGTTTCAACTGGAGGAAAAATCATCGAAAATGAAAATTGAGGTGCGTTGCACCGCGGCACTTGATGTCAAGGGGTAACGACCTCGCGTACTCCAGCTTTTAAAATATTTGCCGACGATAAAACGTATATAGTTGTTTTCCAGCAAGTGCATATACATATACGAAGTCCTGTGTGATTGTTATTTAACTATGACATTAATAAGTAAACGAAATTGATAAAAAAAACCTATTTTCCACGTTTTGGGTGACTGCAATGGACGCAACAGAAGTGACAACAGAAATGTCTTAATTTAAGATAACGCATGTTTTGTATTAAAATACTTTTTGCATTAATTTTAGTTTAGTCATAATGACAATAATAATTTGTGTATTCTATAATTCTTCGTCATTTTATCAATCATTTCATCGTTAATTTTCTCTGATTTTTCACTGCACTTCGCCAGTCTAATCAGATATGAACTCGACTTCCAACTTGGACGAACGCGACGCTTAGGAAAGTGAACGAAAGTCAGCTGTTGCTTAATCATAATTATTACCAATAATCACTTGACTCGACGTGTCAAAAAAGACAAAGTATCTGCGATTTCCATCATCAACTAATCAACATCCCGAAGACAACCAAAAACCAACTGACTTAATTTCTATTTCGGATGTCCAAGTTAAATGGATACACGAATTGGTTGTTACAATAAGTTGATTTTTTAATGTTTAAAATTGAATTGCTTTTGTTTTGAATACAGATTGTCAGTTTAGTTTACAACAAATTTTACTCAAATTTCCGGTAGTTGTACAGTTAAATTCAATTTTTTGATTGAAAAATAACGGTTTAGGGAATATTTGATTTTTAGAATACATTTAAAAAAATCATTACGATTCTCACAATAGTAATTATTTTGGGTTTTTTAAGTGATATTGATTTGACCTTTAAAGTTTCGCATCGTTTCGAAGTGCAAATAACAATTGTTACCGTGCTATTGTTTACAAACAAAGGTTTAAGCTGAACGTGTTTTAAATATAACAGATATTTTTAGTGAAATATAAATATTACGTATTTTCTTGATGACTATTTATGATGTCTTTGTTTTCTAAATCGAGATCAATATTATATAGTCATTTCAATAATCTCGTATAATGTGAGTGAAGAATATTTTAAAAGTACATATTGCTTTTATAAAACAGTTTTATTACACTGTTAATAAGCTAATATTTCTAATTAATGTAGTTTTAACTCGGAAGCTCTGGAAGTGGACGTGCTATTACGATCTTTTTGACTAACCGACAAAGATGATAGTGACATTTTTGTTGATAAACAAAGAGGTTTGAAAAGTACACGCCTACACTCAAGTTAATACTTGCCCCATGTAAAAAAGAACAAACGGCACAAGCTTTGCCCAACACTGTCGACAGTTGGCTGACCGTTAGTTGCCAATGATGGCCCATTGTCGGGATGAAACGCCAATTACCTCTGGCCCAACAGTGGCAGTCGACAGTTGGCACAAGCTTGGACCATGCTTGGCACAAGCTTGATTTTTAAAAAAAAATTAATTTAAACAAAAAAATAAATAATTATTAAATTGTTTATATATTATAATATCTGAAAACGTATTTTCATTATTATAAAACAACTTCTATGAACTTTCCATATGGTCACCCATCCGGGTAAAAGCCGTCGCCAATGTTGCTTAACTCCTAATGTAAGTTTCCGTCTTTGCCATTCTAACCACAAGCGCGAACTAATCACAAGTACATTTTAATGATATTGAGCTACACGGTGAACGGTCGGCTACCAACGTTGGGCCAGAGGTAATTGGCGTTTCATTCCAACGGTTTGCCAAGATTGGCATCCAAGGTTGAGCCAAGCTCAACTTCTAGGTAAACGCAATACTACTAGGTAACTTCTCGCTTCACGCAACATTTTACGACCGGAAATTACCTTAGCGCAACAAAAGAATGATTCTACGCATGAGCGTCAAGTTATTACGCGAAATATATCAGAAGAAATCTTATATTACTTGCATAAAGGTATATTATATGTTTATATATATATACACCCTGATAGCCACCGTTAATGTAAACGATTGACATGAAATTTATATAAATAAGGTTCCTCGTTGCAATACAAACTTTATATAAATCATTTACATATCTAATAATATATTATTTACAAAAAATATAATAATACGATTATATATAACTTAGCATTGATAAGTTTGGTAATTTTCATTACCATAAATATATAATAAATAATTATTATGCATAAATAACAATGTAAATCATTTACATCGTATTTACTTAAAATTTATATAAATGTGACTATCAGGGTATATTTGAAATATATATCACATTATAATGTTTTAATTTAAGTTAAGGTTAATTTTGTGTTTCACCATAAATATTCATAATTGGCTCCTGTCGGACGAAGCGCCAAAGTAATTTATTTTCAAAGGGATTTAAACAAATTTTTTGAAGATGAGATATATATTTGTATTATTTAAATCGCTTCGATTGAGTTAATTATAGTTGGTGAACTTGTGATGTTTATGAAAGAATGTTTGCTGTTGATAATGACTCTGAAGAGGTCAACGCGTGGTCGACGAAACGTCAGATTAAGGTGATTTGTCGTAGTTTTAAAGTTACGGAAGAAGCTTATTTGTTTCCATTCTTTTGTGTACAGTGTTATTATATTATTATTATTTTATTAAATATAAGAATTTTTATCAATAAATTTTGTATTGTATTTATTACAGAATTTCGCCGCTTTCGAAAGTAACAATATTTTCTATCAATGAATTAAAGATATTGTTACTTGACGAAAGCGCCATTTATTCCGTGAAAAATTTAAAAAATTCATGTATCCTGATGAAAAAAGATCCTTGATCGAACAAAAAAAAGGGATTATTATTTACAAAAACCACCTCTAAGAATATTAAAAAAATTGAATAAATATTTTTTAAGGTCGATATTTGAAATTTTGAGTTATTGTATTTTGTTCTAAATAATTATTATATTAACATATATACATATATATAGGTCAGTATCAAATTCCATACTTAATCAAAAGCCATGCCATAACGTATACCTATATTCACAATAGTTATAGGTATACCTGTCATGGTATGAATTTTAGTTAAGTATGGAATTTGATACTTATCTACATATTTATATATATATATATATATAGGTTAATATAATAATTATTTAGAACAAAATACAATAAATCAAGATTTCAAATATCGACATTAAAAAAAAAAATATATATATATATATAAATATGTCATAAAATATTTTGGTTTGGTATAAATAATTGTTTTTTGTTATGTTATGCGGATAATTTTGGCACGGTAATATTTATTGTGTTTTGGACTTATTTTATAAACACAAGTGTCTTAATTTAAACCACGAGACCTTACTATTTTTCATACTAATCTTTAAGAATCAAATTCAGTTTGCGGTTAATGTAATTGATGACACAATTTGTTGATGCTATTTCTCGGTTTTCTTTCTAGTGTCGTGTCCATTGAAGATATCAGTATCTTACTGTAAGATGAACACATGTCTCACATAAATACTTGCTGATTTTAATTAAGACGTTAGTGTCTTATAGTAAGATTTATTATGTCAGTAAACATTGATGAATGTTTGTAAATATATACTGAAAATTCGTCATTGTTTACAGTAATAGTTCGGTATTTGTTGACTGAATTTTTGTTTTGTCCGTGAGTTACTGTGTTTTGAATAATATTTATAATATTTACTGAACTGTCAGTAATTTTTAATTGAACATTTTTCTGCGTGTATTATATGGGAAAAAACTGCTTACATTCTATTAACACCAAATAATATGGATCCATATGTAAATAATATTATAACGTAACGTTGCAATTACATAATACTTGTCTTATGTTAAATTTAAATAATATAATAATAATCACAAATACAATACGCTTTGGTATATATAACATTACATTTTAATAGAATGACAAATATATAACCTAAAACTGTTTGAAGTACATTTCCCTTTAATACATAAGTGTGAAATTATTATTTTTATAAATACATATAGTGTTTTGTTATAAATATCAATATTCTTTCGATGAAAATTCTGAAAAAAGCTGCCTCCCTAGAGAGGTAAAAATATATGTATTTAATGCAGAATGTTTAATATTCCCAGATAGCAAAATTTAAAAAAATGCAAGCATTATGCTCGCATAATGCTCACATTTTACTTGCATTAATGCTCCCATAATGCTAACATAAACGTTGCAGATGTGTCAGAGTATTACTCGCATTATGCTAGCACGTGCTCGCCTTAAGCTAGCTTTAAGCTAACATGAACGCTTGCATAATGCTAGCATTAATGCTCGATTAATGCTAGTGAAACAAAATAAATAAAAAATAAAATTCGCGGTGACCGAACTCATAACCTTCAGTGTATCAGTCTAAGCTCTAGACC
>JABFQC010001350.1:0-19826 GCA_022817085.1 Psilanteris sp. ZL-2020 | reverse complement strand
AATCAGTCAAACAGTTTATGTAAAATAACAAAATGTGATTGGTTTTGTAATGTTGACATTAACTTAACCTCTTTCATAAATTTCGTAACATTTCTTTCGTTTCGAACAATGTAAAGCGAATCCAAATATTCTAATAAAATAATTATAACGTTTATACAGACATTATTTATCATAAATATATTTTAATTTTGTATTAATATATTTTTGACTCTTACATTTTTCAAACTCAAACTGATTCAGTCAAAATTGTATATCAAAATTAGTTAACAAATGTTTCTAATTTAAGTCAATAATAATACATAAATATGTTTGACAATTTCAGTTAAATCATTTATTTGTTCTAATACCAGCTAAACAATTTATCTATTTTATAAAACCGTTTATCTGTATTATTCAATTTTTTTCCGTATTTAAGTTCGCGTTGTCATACGTATAGTATTATTTGGTGAAATTTTGTTCTCAGTGTATTTCGATGTCAAATTCCGTCATATTATTCGTAATATTTCCAAGGTCGCTCTATTTATATACAATATACCGTCTTCGGCATAATTATTCCCAATGTTCCGCGCATTTGTCTGCATTAAAAATTACACGCAAAGTTTCGTTGGCGTCAAAAAAGCCGCACGTTGTTGTTAAAGAAGCTTTTGCAATACAAATTTGCACATTCGCATAACACTACACTGATACCGCGTTTTCTCTCCCATTTGTATTGCAATTTTTTTCGCCACATAATTCTTCTCCAGCTCTAATCACAAACGAACGTGCTTTCTGGACAAGATCTATTATTTGATCAACAAGCCCGATAACGGATTCCCATTTCCGAATCATAACAGATACGCCGTTACGGCGAATTAACATTTCCCGAGTTAAAGCGCGCAGAAGCAATTTGGTGTTACTTTCCGCGCGACACAAAGCAAATTGTCATTGATACAAAATGAATTCTTCTGGTGGCGGCAATTACGCGCGCGCATTTAAACGCCGCTTTTCGTCGCGCCGAAGACCCTCGGATTCGTCGATCCGCCCACGATGACGACGACGAAGAATATCACTCGCGTTTCTGCAGATGGTGTCTTGCCGACTATCGGGTGTTAAAATATCTCGGTGCTTCTCGGTTATTATTATTATTATTATTATTATTACTCCGCGTTTCTACTCCGGCGAACTTGGGCGAAATTAGGCCGCTTATCGCATCGGTATGCACGCGCTTAACAGCTTTGAACACGCGCGCAATAAAGCGACTGGTGCATCGCGAGTATCCGGTCACATCGACATTTAATTACTTCCGTGTTAGGGGATCGCGCGCCGAAATGCCGCCGCGAAATTGCGCCGTCGAATTTCGCGCGGAAGCATATAAGGCCGCGCGCGCGCACTCCGCGAGCAAACGCGGGGTTGGCAATTTGTCCGCGCGGAAATGTGGCAACGTATTTTTTTCGCCGATGTCGTCGGCTTTGTGCACCGTCGCGCTGCTTCGGCGACAGTCGCTGAAATTGTGATTGATCAAAGTTGTAGATCAGCGATGCATTTTCGTGGCTGATTTATGGCCGGTTGCATTCGCGAAAGAAAGCGGAACGCAGTTTTGTTATTTTTTCTTTTTTTTTCTTTCTTTTTTTTTTAAAGATTGGCGTATTTGTTTTCACGCAATCTCACTTGGATATACAATTATATTTCAGCATTTTATAATTCGGTTTTAATTATTCGGATTGTATGATGAATGCTTTTAATGATCATGATTACGATCATGAGTTTGAAATATTTCAGGATTCCATAATAATTATGATTGATCTTTGATTGTTTTCTATTCGACATTGACAATTTTAAAGAGTGAATATTCAGTGAAGAATAATTATAATTTTATTAATAACGAGCTATTTTCGGTCATAAGCTTCCAATAGTTATATGATCAATCGTGATCAACATGATCGAGTAATTAATGATCAATTTACGATTATTGAAATACATGATATGTAGGTGATAAACATGTATATAAGAGTAAAAATGGTTAATTAATTTATTAATTAATTAATGGTTAATCAGAGTATGATCTATCGTGATAAATGATAGTTTGATCGTGATCATGATCATATGATCATTTCATTGCTAAAACGAATTTCATACATGTCTTATTTAAGACGCTGGTGTATTTTATTAAGAAGCCTTTATGGTATTTTTTTCAGTGTTACTATAACCTATATATTGGTCAGCATCATATAATTATCCTACTCATATTCTCAACTATCGTCATAACGATCATCTATGATCCTTTTTAGTTGAGATATTCATCATTTTCGGTTCGAACTATTTATCGAAATGTGATGACAGATTAATTAACTAACAATTTCTTTCTAAAATATATGATCGATCTATATAACCTGAATACTGATCAACAAGATGATCATGATCATACTTAATCAAGATCTACGAATGGTTACGATACGATCATGATCAACTCAATGACCACTTTCTATTCTCATAAGTATCACAATGTGGATTGAAAATCGACTATTTTCAGTATTATAGCTGATCGTAATATATCTTCACACGATCTATTCATAGTATTCATATAGGTGCATAAAAAAAATTCTTAGTTTTATAATAAAGTTAAAACCAAACTGGAGGAACGATTTTTAGTTACTTTTATCCTCAATAAATTTTATCATTATCATTGTGGAGTTACTTATTTAATCATTGTTGCCGTATTCCTTCGTGGTCACACGCACCGGAGTCTATTTATACAGATATGACTATTCGATGTACAATGTATGCAGTTACATACATTATACAATATTCATATGACAAATGAATTGAACAACAGAATTTATGTATGACACCATGTATTACATATAAGGTAATACAAATTTTCCTTACGGCAGAATATAAATCATACGGATCGGATATAAATACATAACATCAAAAACGACGTGCATATATATATATGGATTATTATTATATACATTGTATATATATAAAATGCATTACGCGTTTCTGAACACCTGGTCACTTGGCATTATATCTCTGAACATTGCGCTAAAATTCCTACTCTGATTTACACATTCGAAATATTACCGGATACTTTAATGGCTTTCTGTTTTTTTTCCTTTTCCTCGCCATTTTTCCGCCTTTCCATTCTGTCATTCCAGTTTAAATGATATTTCGGTTTCAAACGTATTTAAACTTTAGTCGTTCGTGCGCC
Organism: Psilanteris sp. ZL-2020; assembly: GCA_022817085.1. Classification (NCBI taxonomy): domain Eukaryota; kingdom Metazoa; phylum Arthropoda; class Insecta; order Hymenoptera; family Scelionidae; genus Psilanteris; species Psilanteris sp. ZL-2020. Next base: position 16,636 of record JABFQC010001350.1, on the reverse strand, counting down.
CGAGCGAAATCTATTGATGTGCATTTCTTGAATCCTGGTGGTCTGCCGTAGTCCGTTATGTTTTGTAACTATTTTTTTACGACAAACATATTTATTAATACTATTAATAGTTGTAATATTGTACAACTTTTTTTCATGCTAAAACTATGGATTAACGACTGCGAATAATGTTGGTGAAATTATTTAGGTGTAAATTATTTTAATGCAAACGAAGAGTGGTGCAATTTCTGAGCTGGAAAATATTATTTCCGAATTACTAATCTTCTTTCAGTCAAAGCCTCAAAATGCTTATTTCGGTGGTTCTCCAAATCTGACATAATATATTTAGTGAATATTAATAAAATGGTATTGAATAACAGTATTCTTGTTTATAAATAAGTGAGTCGATTATTTAATGATGTATTTAATGATAATGAAGAGTGACTTTTAATTACAAATTGATGTTGATATTCCTTTTATCGGATTGCATTCTTCCTAAATTATAAATGTTTGATGGAATGACGCATTTTAATTTGTGAAATTAAAAAGTATATTTAAAAATACTCTGAATCTGGTAAAATCGTCTTAGAAGACGCCCTTAAGAGGGCACTCCAAGTCTAATGCAACGGGATTTAGTGTTTATTGTTATTGCTCAATATTATTGTACGAATTTAATGCTTTTAACTATTTTAGGTCATTCTGCATTTATAGAAGAATACATTTTTCTAAATACAATTATTTGTTTGTGTTATATTGTTGAAGTAATTCGAAATATGGGATTTTCACTCATGTTGAAAAAAGGTTCTTTGACTGCAGATTTAAAAAATGTTATAAAATGGATCTTTTTAAAATGACATTTGCTCTATTTTCGTGAAAAAGTGATATAACTTATTTGAAAATATTAATTAAGCAGATATATACAGATATTTTAAATATCTTAATGTAATTAAAACTGATCGTATCTTATGTGGAGGATTACAAATTTTACAAAATTGTTCACATAGAAATTGATTGAAACCAAAAGCTGAAATCTCTACTCTTTATTACTATTTGAAATTTGATTTGATAACCGAAATGGGAAAAATATGTTATATATATTTAAATACCACCAAACTTCTAAATCACAAAGAATCGGATTAAAATTACTTTAAAAAATCATCTAAAGATTATTTATTATTATTAAACGGTATTAATACTTTATACAACTATATTGTTGAGAATTGTGTATTACAATAATAAAATCAATTAAATTAACTAAATAAAAAAAAACATTTAACATTTCATTCTAAATTCAATAATATTATCCAAAAGACTTTCTTATCGGATAATATTAGTTCAAGGTCGTAGACCGCAAATTCTAAGAGAAATAGGATTTCAGTTTATCTTTATTGTCCATTACGACATTTTACTGAAACTAATTTAGGAACGACAGTGTCAGGTGTAATCAGCACAGAAAATGCATTTTAGAACACACACTGTATAGATAGCCAATCGGATTCTGGAGTCAAGTAGAGCTGCGTTGAAGCGAGATTCGACAATGATGAGGAAATGGCTCGACCGAAACAAGAAGAGGAAGAGAAGTCATCTACTCGTGTTACAAGACAACGTAAATATATTTACGTGAAGATAAGCATATGAGCGCGCGAATATTCCTAAAGTAAGTGACGGAGTTGGCATTTACCCGGGACGATTAATAGCGCTGATTGGACAACTCTCGCATTAAAAATTCGGAGCGCGATTACCTCAAACAGAATATGTTTAAAATATGATTATAAAATCTACAGATGAAGGAAGAAGCTTCTAAAGTGTGTTTAAAATGAAGCACGTAATAACACGTTTTGAAACATAATAATGAACGAATTGGCAACACTGCAACTGGACGGAAACAAAAGATATTGCAGTGATTACGATATAATGGGATTCTGTTGAAATTGGGATAAAAGTTACTATATAATGTAGTAAAATATACATTTTACATAGCATCTGTATGAGCTATTTCAGAAGAAACAATGTGTGGGTATTCAACGGCTTATGGAATAATTCAAAAAATTCACTAAACAAAAAAAGGAAATGTTTTATCGGTGTCTTACAATGGAGATGGAAAATTGTGCTATTTGCTGCTATCCCGCATGCGCGGAACACTGTATATTAGATTATAATTTTACATTTGTATATGTTTTTTTTAATTTTGAATGAATAAAAGTATTGTTATGTTGTAAAAGAATATTGTGAGTAATAATTTTTATCCTACATATAATTTAATATGAAGTCTATCAGATTTTTGTATTTTTTACTAGAAAATATTAAAAAATAATAAATATTGTAATATTTTTGGCTCTGCACTGCTAAAAAATATATTACACGTGTCTTACTTAAAACACAAAGCGATGTTATAAAAATACCTAAATGTCTTAATCTAATACACGTTAGTTTTTAGCAGTGTGTAGTATGTTTTATAACATAAAATATTGTAACACACATATATATATAATAGAAATAAAAGAAAATTATAGACCAGAAATTTTCTCTATTATACTTCTTTTTTTGTCAATTGTAGAAAATCAAATTTCTCATTTTATTGAACTTGAGAATTAAAATTTGACACGGGAGTTTGCGGAATGGGAGTTTTGAAACGATTAGAAATTATTTTGCTTTAAATAAGATTTATTTGTAATTCATTAATTACACACTGTACATTTTTATTTTAAAAGTACAATTAAATTTGAAAAAAAATCTAAACATTTGAAAATTCGTCGCATTTATCTACATCGACTGCGTCTGCCATTTTCGCTATAGAAATACCGCGAATTATTGTTTCCACGTCATTTGAAGCCGAATGAAACTTCTTAAATATTTTAAATTTCACTTCTTCTTGAATATTCTTCCAGTAATATGTATATATTTCTATTCTAGATGATTTAGGAGGGTGCAAATTATATATAATATTCATATTAAATTTTTAAATTAATTCAATTACGAAGTACAATTTTTTACATAAATTTTGTATGTATGGCTGACAATTTCAATGATATATCACTTAAGAAATATATCTTAGATTTTCGTTTTAAGGGGGTGCGAATAAATAGTAATATTATTAAAAAAACTGAACATTTGTTCAAATGTAATATATTTTCAACATAAATTTCCACGTGGAATAAAATTATAATTTGAATGTCAAAAATATCATAAACATTATACCATAAAGCGTCAATTTAAATTAACGCGCTTTATGCAAATTGATTATATTATTCTATAGCATTATTATAAATACAATTAGAATATACAAAATAAATAAGCGCATGAAATGACGCGTGTATTTGAAAATGTTCCCAATCCATGTAAAAATCAAATATGAATTTGAATCCGTGTGTCGATATCACAAACATGTGTAACAAAAAGAGATAAAATGTTTCTTAAACCATTAATTCGAATGGAATGTCTCCTTAAGTTGGATAAGTAATGAATGATCAATCGATAATGTATTATTGAAGAGCGTATTATATGTTCGATTTCGTAAACGAGGCACTCGTTCTAGGTATGGGTTCATCGTGATTCCTTCATAAAAACTGAAGTGACTACCAATACAGCGTGATTTTGTTTTTCAGTCGCACATCGTCAATTGATTTTAGTTTTATTGAATTCCAACCGGGCAAATGTTAATCGCGCAATTGCTGTAAATAACTCGAAACCTGTACTATGTAAACAAGTTCGTGGCAATAGAATAAATTATTTTCTTAGGAAAACATGCATTTTCACGGAGAGAAATCTGTTTGCATCTATGAAATATGCATTTCAGTTCAATTTGAATTATACATTCGTGTAATTATTCAAGCAAAACGTTCAACCGACATTAAAACAAGGCTGAAGTATATGACATACGTTAAATGAACATTAAATTACTTAACAAATTGATGGCAGTCGTTTATATGCGCGGCTCGATATTTACCGAAGACCACTCCAACTTTTGGATTCTTTCGTCGCGTGATGTATGTTCCGAGCGCGTGCAGAAAATTGGTATTGGAAACATTGCTGCAGTTATTGGAAGTGGGGTGCTCTTGAAAATGTCGTAAAAATTGTTTTATCAACCAAGAGGTTGTTATTTCATTTGAATAAATTATTAGGCGTCATCAAAATTAATTTAAAATTGATCGTAATTTTCAATTGCAAACGAGTTTCAATTATAATTATATCTAGAAGCTAAAGAAATAAAGTTTCGCAAAATACGAATTGCAATCTAAATCAAAGACCTACGTTTATAACGAATAAAAATAAACAATCTGAATAATGGATGATTTTCAATTTATTTTTATGAATTTTGTGTATCATCTTTAGTAAATTATTGGAAATGATCGAATTGATAATGTGTATGTCGGTGACCATGTGTAATCAGAAAATGAATATATGATCCAAGAATATACGATTAATTGTGGCTGGATCGTATGACAAAAGAATTGTTTTATTGATCATGATTATACATTACGATCAGATATATGATATATATTAGATCACGATTGATCACATATAATTGAAACCAGCTATTTCACTTCGGAAATAGTCTTGTTATTTAATTAATGATCAATATTTTCAATTAGAAATGATCATAGGGTCATGAACATTTTTAACCATATATACAAATCAGAATTTATCATGATTACAGTCATCGTCCTGCATTAATTTTATACATTTTTCATTATTAATTATATTTAATTAATTAATTTTATTGAAATGCATTGTTCAGATCAAAAAGACAGTATATTTGAAAAAAAATTGATGTTAGTTAATAAAATTATGATAATTTTTTTATCTTAAATTGTTGATCATGATCAAAGGATGGTAATAAGTGTTCATATGATCATAATCGTTTCGAGAAAACACAATTTAAAATTTCAAAATCAAGTTTATGATCATTATCTTACGTTGGTTTCCTGTTAAAACTATTCATTACGATTATTAATACGATCATATCTATCGTATATCTATCACGATTACACACGCACATATAAATACTCACAAAAGTCGACCATTTCAAAATTTAAATGATCCAAGTCAGAACAAACTGATTTAAATTATGATCGCATATCTTACATTTTTAAGATCGCCCCACCACCACTACACTGACGTCGTAATTTTTCCATCCAATTTTTTGCAACGAATTCATACCGTCGTTGATAAACGTTACACGTACGGTATATATACAAACGCCATTATAATTTGAAGCCAAATATTTGCATATTAACTTGTTTGCAACCAGTCTAACGTTTTTGTCCGAGATACGCGTGCAAATGTCGAATTGTCGATATATACATATATATAACAATATTATATATATATATATATACATATATTCGCAAAATTAAATTATTTTGCTGTGTCGGTTATGCAAATGCGAGTTGCAGTCACAGTTCGTCGATACTTCAATATCACTGAAACGATAATTGGTTAGGGCTGGTAAGTGGCGGTTATCACGAGAAGCGGCTGCTAAACGACCTGCTGGAGACGTACAACGTGCTGGAGCGACCAGTGGGCAATGAATCCGAGCCCCTGCAGTTGAACTTCGGCCTTACGCTTATGCAAATTATTGACGTTGTAAGTCTGTCAATCTAAAAATTCAAACGTTTTTTTCCAAGACCTATTATGCCTTTATATTATCCATCGCACAACAAACTTTACGATTTGTGTCATTAACACAGTATCTATTCGTTTTCACGAATTCAGTTGCAGCTATCCCAATTACCATTCATTAACAGTAGTAGATTGTTTGTCACGGCGGTTGAAGATCGAAATTTGTGTAATGCAGTCAGAGTGTCGGAGTATAAAGACGTTTAACGAAAGTTAATTATCGTATTAATTGAAACTTTTTGTCGGTACTTGTAAAAGTATAAATGCGTTGTAAAGATGAAAATCATTTATTTCTCATTACAATTAATGAAATTGATATGATGTAAATTATATAATTATAATATTATTGTATATTAGTATTGATTTGAATTTAAAAATGTTTAACAAAAGTAAATAGTAAATTGAAGGAATATGAATTTAAAAATGACAAAAATTGTTTATTACTTTATGTGTAATAAAGGATATAATAAAGGATATATAATATCCGAATCTACTCAATTTTGAGTTGTACACGTTTGTTTCTGAGTTCGATTTAAAAAAATTTATTTTTGTAATTTCTTTTAATAATTAATTGAGTTGTATTAACTCTATTCTTTTCTTTTCTTAATTTAGTAATTTTGACTCTTACATTATATTTGATTCAACTTAAATTTACTTAATTCAACTTTATTTTTCCAAAAATGTTCAAATCCAATGAGTTTTAAATTTTTTTTTACTTTTATCTTATTTGTTTTATAGTTTATTGACGTAAATTTTAATACTCTATCTATATATAATATATATAAAATATAATGAATAATTTGTTTCAAATTTAAAAGTAAACACGTAATATAAAAATAGTAAAAATTGATTTTTTTATAAAAAATAAGTGTATTTCTAATACATAAAAAGTACAATTTACTGGTAATTTTGTTTCGGTATACATATAGCATAACAAAATAATTAATTTATCATATAATTGACAAATAATTTTATAAAGAAATTACGATTAAAATTTTAAATAAAATAAAAATAATATTTCGATTTATAAGAAACAATGCAGTTAAAACGAATCGTTTAAGGACTTAAATCAATAATAAGTCACATAAAATGAAATAATTTACTTCAATATATTAAATTATAAAAAAAATAAAAAAAATTTGTATTAATCAATTTCTGTTTTATTATCTCGCAGACAGTAATTTATCGTCTGCTAAAATTAAATTATCCTGTCAATTAATTTATTTAAGTATATATTGTCCAATCTAAATTACAATTCGGAACAAATGTATCTTTTTATTTATTAATAAATCAAAGAAAGAAACAACTGCAACATAATTGTTTAGAAAAAGCAGTAATAAATCAATAACTGTTGTTATTATTGGAGTAAAACATTTAACGTCAATTTCAATGTTGGTACCATAAATGTTCTGCAATTCTATAATCTTTATCATTTTAAATCATACATTAAGTATGTGATAAAAACAGATTTCATTTCTGATAAAAACTTAATTCCAAATTCCGACAACAGTTCAAACAGATTTCTTAAAACATATAACGAAAAAAGTAACTTTTTCAAAACAGAAAAAGATGAATTCCTCGCTAATTAGTAACCCGGTAATTGATATCATTTAATTAAATATAATTACGTTGTAATCGTAGAATAATTATTCGTTCTTGTTGCAAGGTTTGTTTATATATAATTTGTTACCCGCGAAAAGAGTATTGTTTTTATGTTTAAATAATAGCCGTGTGTAATGGTAAACAGGAGATTTCCATATTAAATAATAAAGTAAATGTTTGATAGAAACGAGGGCTAATTCCAAGCCGTATGAGGACAAAATTTTAATTAATTATCAATGGTTTTGCTTTGTTTGCCAAGATTATCCGATCAGTGTAAAATAAATGTGTACATACACGTAACACATTGACAACATGTATCTTCGTTATTAATAATTATTACGAACAAAATATTTATCATTAATTATTATTATCCATTAATGGAACATTTGAAAATTGGTACATGGTCTACAAAAATGGAATACAAACAAAACTGTATGAATTAAAAAATTATAGTATTAAATCGTATTACAAATATGCAAGGTATAATCATCAAACTTTGAATAATCATGGATTAAGAAGATCAGCTGTCTGAGATTGAAAACTGCAAATTTTTTAATTATTATTAATGAATCAATATATGATTAAAAATGATCATTTAATCACAATTATTATGAATTTTGTCATATGTATATATGTTTTCATTTTTCATCGCATCTTGAACGTGATCATTTTATTCATATATTAATCGAAAACTGATCATAAATGAATCAACTATTTCCAGTTTCACGATCTCATACTTGATCTGATCTAATCAATATACGATCTATCTTCAATATATTAAAGAAAGAATCTATAATATGTAAAATTAAGAGTTAGAATATAAATATAGAATGAACATATGTGCAATATGATTCGAATATAATTACGTAATATTCATATATTGATCATTTTCAGATCATTTTTTGATCATTCTTGATCTTATGATCAATGAATCAAAATACGATGATGATGATGAAAATTATCTGCTATATAATTTCTTCACAACTTGATCACAGTTATTTGTAATTAAAATAAAATATCTCTTTTATATATAAAATATCATAATATACACGATTTTAATTGTAATTATAATCATACTCTTCTGAAGTATTTCACTTTGACTATTTAAATATTACTTTTTGCCGTTATTTGTGTCGGCTTACAGTAATAGCGCATATTAATAGAAAAAGACCGCCGCATCAACGGGCTATAAAATATTTTGTCAATTATTCATTCTCGTTTTTCATACAATTTGTATCGCATGTATTCCGTAGTCAGGCCATGATTCTGTCGTCCACAATGTTGTCAGGTGGTTCAGACAAGGAGTCTCGGTCTGAGAACTTTTTTGATGGAGATACACTTTCGCAGTTAATTATAATAAAGTATGAACGAGTGCAAGAGAATAAAAAATAGAAATAAGTGAGATAACTTGTGTAAATTAGAATAGGCTTGGTGAGCAGGACATAAACGCATTCGTCTGCGATTACTCATAAGATATTCGCGAAATAATTCAAATCGCGAAATTATTCAATTACATTAAAATAAATAGTTCTCTTCGAGTGGTTTGTAAATATAAGACAACAAGAGCCGCGTCTTAGTTAATAATTAAATTAATCGTATAATTATACTGACACGAATTCGAGTTGCTTTCTTCGGAATAACGACTTTATCGTTTTATTATTTTTTGTACCTATCGGCATGGGTATTCCGATACCAATCTACACCGAAAGCAATAAGCATTTTATTATTTCGTAATTTACTCGAATTATGTTTGACGTTATTGATGTCAACGATAATTAGTCGTCGGCGTAACATTTGCGAAGCGCGTTTATCGCCTGTAATTCTTTGCGAATACATTAAATTGAATTTTCGAAAGATATTGCCGATTTAATTTTGAGGTTATGTTTAAAAACTGCACTAATGCGATCTGACGCGTTTCAGCAGAATTGTTTTAGATCTTAATGACGTGAAAGTAAATTTAATCGTGTTCAATCTAATTTATTCATATTTGAATAATTAGAATGACACTGAGAACTGCAGAATCGTAAGAAAAACAGCATTTTCACACCGGAATGCCTGAGTTGCTCATTTTGACCTAGTTTCATTTTTAATCGTGAATTATTCTAAACTGTTTGTGATGTTGCGATAGTTCCTCATTGTTTTAAAACGAGAATTTCCAAACACGTAAAATTTCAATTGCTTTAGTTTATAAAAAATCATGTAATGACTTTTATGAATTATTTATTTGCATTTGACATATGAAACTGCACCGAATTAGGGATTACAATATTTTACTATATACGTCAAGGGAAGCACTTATGTTTACATTTGAAACACTTAACCTCATGATAAAATTAAAAATATTATTGTTTACATCAATAATGTTTATGTTTATGTCAAAGAAATTATTTATTTACATGAAAAGCGTTCTTATTTATTTCTTATATACGGGATTCGTGTACGATATTTACGTTTTCAGTAATAAAAAATGTTTTGGAAAATCATAAAAATTCGATACATAATACGAGTAACTCAGTTCCTGAAAACTGAAAGTTCTTTTCATTTTATTAGAATCATTTTCAACGGTATCCAAATTTAATTATTATTACATTTATTTCAATTATTTATATTAAGTTTTAATAAATTTAATTATACACCCAGTCAAAGAAATTAGCGAATTTCACCTGAAATACAAGCGAATACTATTCTCAGTACGTTAATTTGAAAATCTTGTTGTTGTTGACAATAAAAAAGTCCTTGAAGTTTGCGTCAAAAGTGTTTTTGTTTACATTAAAATGCCTTATGTTGATATCAACAGTACTTTTGTTTACATAACAAATCTTTACAATTGCTTTAAAAGTTTACCTTCAAAATTACGTTCACGTCATAATTGTGTGTAATTTTTAAATTTTAATTTAAATTTTTTAACTTTTAAAATCAAATTTTGATTTCATATTTTTACAAATGCAACATCACAAACATAAATTGGTCGTAAGGAATAATACGACATGCGGACGCATGCGCGCGATGTATTCATTAGATTAAAAATATGAATCGGCGGAAATGGGAAGTCCGCCGGGCGGCGGGGAATTTAACACATGAAATAGAAAGGAATTAGTTATGCTTTGGAAATGGAGCAGATTTTTGAAAGAGGGTCGTTCGAAGCAATTAGTAAGAAAGGACGCAATGGAACGATTTTTCATAGTAATGGATGGTCACGCTTGTGACCAGCGATCAATCAATCGTCGTTTCTCAGCGATTTTCGTGTAATCAATAAAGCTGCACCAATTGAATGGTATTTGGGATAACTGCGATTTTCTCACATGTAACACTCACACATTTACTAACGGCAATGTAAGTGCATGATAAATTAGCATATAAGTAACTGATGTCTTATGTATGAATTCATATTTTACGTAATTACATAAGTAAGCGAGGATTTGAAAATGTTGGAGTGCATTTTTGCAATTATTTTCCTTACCACGTAAAATAGATATTTTGATACTGTATTCTGGAAAGTTTAACATTAAATATATATATATATATTTGGGTATTTAATCATCGCTTATTTCACGTAGAATCATTTGGACATTATAATTTTATTTGAAATCGAACGACGATTTGGAAATTTCTATGGTTTTGTTTTGAAATTGTGTATTGAGAAACACCGGAAAAAAGTCATTTTTGGAAACTGCTAGGGATTTAATTTTTTTCATTTTTCAAGAGTATCTTACATTTATTACTCTTATTGTAATTTTGTCAAAATAATTATTTACTGCGTGATTATTTACGTGAGAACTTATACATGTTTTTATTAAATATTAAATTTATTTTATTTTTTTTTTCAAATTGATCTCTTAATACATTCGATGACATAATCATATTTTAATGAATCTAATTTAAATGACAATACCATATTTTGACAAATAATTTGATATTTTATGTAAAACATGATCGCCAATATTATGTTATTTCGAGCAAAAATGTACAAACGTTTATTTGATTAATTAATGATAATTCGTTACACGATAAATATGAATCGATTGACGTTACATTATTTTTAACAAGTAAATGATATTAGCAAATTAATTGTACGTGTCAGAAGTCATTTACAGTTGTTAATATCGAACAGAAATACAATTGTTCGGTTTATTATTATTTAATGTTATTTTTTGTTTTTGTGTTATTTGTAATGTTATTATTGACATCGTTTTGAGTTAAGATATAAAAAAAAATCTACTCAAAATTACAAACTACAGAAATTCTTATTAGTTTTTGTAATTTTTTGTTTCTATGTAAATATGGGAATAAACGTTCTTATGTTATTACATTTTTTTTCTAATCTAACAAAGATATTTATTTGATGAAAAAGTAAATAAATGAAACAATAAATAATTATTAATTAGAGACAAATATATATAGTACATATAAAAATGTAGTTTTTTTAATAAAACTGATTTGGACAAGTGAATACACTTACAATATTATAATTTTTTTTACTTCTTTGTAAACAAATTGAATGTAAATATTTGAAATAATCATTAAGACTAATATATAAATGTTTAACAATCTGTAAATATTATTACAGTTTTATGAATTGTTTGTGATATTATTGCAAGGTGTATGCAAAACTTATTTTGATGTTTACGTTTTATGACTTTATTTAGACAAGGACTACACTTATTTTATTTAAATAAATATTTATAAAGAATTTTTACGAGCGTCTTTCGCTAAGAAATTTCGCGAAAATATTCTTCGAGAAAATGTTACGTAACTTTAATATCTGTCTTATATGTAAATCAACAGTTCAAAGGAATAACACTGTAATTTGCGTTAAATTAATAATATTGTCAGATAATAATATTCAAAAAATTAAAATTTGACGTTTGAACTTTTACTTGCTATTTGTCATTTGATTATGGAAGATAAAATTTGTATTAGTCATTATATATTTTAAATATTTTTAGTTATTTCTTAAATTCGTACACTTTTTGCAATGATCGAATGTTATATTTAAAAATTAACAGTAATTGAATTAGTTAAAATTGCATACAGAAAGCAGACATAATTTTGAAAATGATTGAAAATTGTGAAAACATGTATTTTTTAAGAATTATTTATATTGTTGTATTTTTAAACGTACTAAATATTTATAAAATAAAATTAATTAGAGATCCTTTAAAAAGTGACTAAGAAATAAAAATAGATAATATTTGCATTCGTATTATAATTGCTTTTAAAATTATTATTTATGAATTGATGTAAAGTGTAAAAAAAATTGGATGTTTTATTTAAAATCAAAATAATTCTTTATTTATTAATTTCAATCGTATCTTACCAATTTTTCACAGCATGGAAAAAATATTATACTAAGTTAAGTAATTTAAATCTATTAATTTTTTCGATTGAAAGTTTATTATAATGAATTATAATATTTCCCGTTTTATATATATACAGAAATAAAAAAAATAAAAGAAAAAGCTAAACAAAAATCAAAATAAACACCAATATAAAGAAGCGAAACAAAATGCAAAATAAAAATAACAACAAAAAGCAAAACAAAAAGCACGTATATCAACAAACACGCAGATACTTAGTTTTTCTTTGAAATGCACTATTTCGCGTGAATCCTTCGAAAATGTTTTCGAAAAACGAGCTGTAAAGAAACTGCGCGTTTTCCGGATGAATTCTAGAAACACTATTTCTATTTGCTCAGTTATATTCTTTATATTGCATATGTTAACTAAACTAAATGTTATTGTAGTGTTGTATGCGAATATTGTGTCTATTTAATTGTGCATAACAAAGACATATTGCAACCTATATAATATTAAATTATTGCGCGATTTGTATAAAATTGCGCGGGGAAATATACGTAAAATTTTACGTTTACATTTTGCTATTAACATTCATGATTATATTATACAGAAGAAAGCATAAAAAAATTATTACCAAATGCTAAGCAATATAACTTTCGTAATCACCATCGTTATTAAAATTGACGTTTTGCTTTCTGAAATGTTACTTTTACTGCGCGAAGTGTTAAAAAGATAGAAGTGTATTGGATGATATACATATATTATTTGTATATATATACATAATACAATATAAACAAGTTATTATTTGAATTTTCATAAATAATGTATATATATATATATTTCTTTACGTAGTTTGTACGTTAACTATGTTTTATTATTTTTAAATTTGTAATTTTTTGTTTATTTTTTTATATTATATTAAATTTTGTTATAAATATTCTATATATACCTATTGACAACAAAATAAAAGTTGAAGAGAACAAAATTAACATATGATCTGAACATAATTAGTATCTGAAGAAAATATGTTGAATATAAATAAATTTAAATCTAAAACGGAATTACGATTATGGTTAAGGCACAATTTTTGAAAGATATATATTAATCTGAATTATTTGTATAAATAATAAAATTACGCCAATTGAAATCACTGGAAACTGAAAAAAAGAAACAAAAATTATCCTTAAATTATATTTTTGTAAAACAAATTAAATTTTACTTTATTAAATTTTTGCTATGATTTGTGTAATTTATTAATATTACCTTTCTGCGATTGTAATAATTGTATAGGTTTTATTGTGTGTTTAAATAACAATAATGTATATAATTTTAATAAACTTTTACTTGACGTAAGTATACACACATTTAAACTTCTGAAAAGAAATAATACAGTCCTTAATTAAATACCTTTTAAAGCATATAATTTAATAGCATTCAAATCACAATAATTTAAAACTTTTTTTTTACATTGTACAAATTAGTATTTACTAAGCTTTAATTTTAAATATTTGTTTACGTAGTAATTGATCGTAGTTTATAGGCATAAAATTAAATTAATTATAATTGTGATAATCTAATGTTTGCCATAAAATGATTATTTATAAGCAATTTATATCATGTTTATGGCTATATAAATTCTATTATATATAGCACATACGAGTAATGTGTTACGCGCTTGGTATTTATGCATTGTTTGTTTACATAATTATCAATTATATATCGAGCTTATAATAAGACTAAAGTTAATTAAAATATTTTCAATATTGTACAGCTGAAGGCTAGCCTTCAAGTAAAATTGAATATTTTTCATATTAATTATTATGTAATAAATTCATATGGTATATACTCTTCTTGGTTACAGTATGTATATATATATAATCTAAAAAATAATAAGAATAATTTTTACTATTATTAATAAATATTCTTTAAATTATTTTTCTTTTTTTTCTATTAAATATAATAAAAATATATGAAGTAATGCTTTAAATTTTACGAAACTATATATACATATATATAATTATATATATAAATATAGGATAATATACGAATATGTGATAAATGTCAAATTTAAAATTTAAATAAATTAGTACATGTTTTTTTTAATGTTTGTTTACTTATATTTTATTATCTAATTTAATAAAATTTGGTTAAATCATTAAATTTGTAGTATTATTTTTTAATATGTATATATTTATTCTGTCCTTTACGGTAATTATATGTATATAATGCAACAACAAGGTAAAATATATGTATATTTTTGCGTAATTTATTTTCTTCTTACAAAAATTCGCATTAACGGAACAGTAGTTAGAACATCCAAATGTGGATCATGTTTACTTAATCCGGAGGGTACATATATATTTACTATAAATAGTAATTACGTTATTAAGAAAATTAAGGGGACTGGAAAGTGACAAGTTTATAGGTTAGTTTGGTGAAACTTCATAAGAGATCGAAAAAAATAATATATTTTTGGACCCTAGAACTAAATTCCGTCAGATTAAACCAAATAGAGCAAAGATCAGTATAAGGTTTCCTATATCGGATAACCTCTACTGTAATCTTGTAACCTTTGTGCATTAAATATATTTATATATATATACATACATACATATCATCAACTTAATGTGTAGCTATACCCAACTTTTTAATTACATCGAAAAAAAGATCGTCAGATATCAAATTTTATCATAAAGGGAGGAATTTATGTTTATATTAAAATTTTTTTATTTACACGCAGTACTCTTGAGGTCATACTTTTTTACTATGTTTACATTTTTATATTTACTATGTTTATGTTATATTTTAAAGCTATTGGACGAAATTTTACATTGATCTTTACCCTAAATTGAATGTTCGCAACGTTATATTGTAAACAAAGAAAATACTTTGGAAATAATTTTGGAAAAGAAAGTCCAAATGATTTTGAAATATTTCCTTTCGGTGCAACGTATAAACGTTTTGAATGCAAACATTAAGTAGGCCAATCTGAATGGTCCCATTTAGTTTTTTCTTTTATTAATCGTTTAATACGTAGATCTTTCAGTTTAATAATTTATAAAGCTTAGCAACTATTCGAATTAACGTAACAAGTAATTCCTATATAGTCGATATATAATAAACGTAAAATACTTTCATCTTCAAATAAATCTTTGAATTTTCAGTCTCGATACAATATCGATTGACTATACTTATGCCAGTCTTTAAACAAACTCTAGCCAAAATCCAAATAATCGAATATCTCATCATTTTGTGATAATGATTATGTATATATATGCGTAGAACGAAATAAGTTACAACGCAAATCAGGATTTTTGTTTGTTTGTTGTTTTTAAATCTATCTATAAAATAGTAAATTTTACTCCATATATAAGAATTTACATATGTTTACATTTCAAATAATTTTATTTAGGTTAAAAATGTTTTTGTTTATTTTAAAATCCTCAAGGTTATATATGTTTATGTCAAAAGTGTATTTGTTTACACTTTTTTCGGGATTTAGTTCAATTTTAATTTCATAGTGACAGATTACTTATTACAATGTAACACAAATGGATTGAGTTTGATAACATTTAAATGTTAAAAAGTATATTTTAAAAAAATACTATTTTAAGTTGTTTCAAAATCTGTCACATCCTCGTTACACCATACGATTTTATTTTTACGCGAGATGATATTGATTGGTTATGTAAGGCCATGTTGATACAGAGATACTCACATAAAGAAGTATATAAACGTATATATACGTATAATATGTATATCTATGCAACATAATATTAACATATAGAGTATATTTATAATATATTATGAAATTATACGTAATATATACGAATTAAATTGACAAACATTATGAATTACAATAAAAACATTCATTTTTGCTTTTAGATATTTAAATAATACGTTGTTCGTTATTTACCAATAGAAAATTAAAATTATGTTTTTTTAAAACAATAAACACATTCATAAAGCAATAAAGAACTTTTTAATTACAATTAAAACTTAAAAACCAAATAAAACACAATTAGTTGAAGGATTCAAATCCATTCGAATTTAATAAATTATTTAAAGAAGATTGAATGTGTTCCATTAAAAGATGCGAATTAATAATATATCATATATAATGTAGTCAAATAACATAT